>LUCM01010004.1:0-74935 GCA_008360955.1 Fasciolopsis buskii
ATACATACATACATACATACATACATACATACATACATACATACATACATACATACATACATACATACATACATACATACATACATACCCATATACTTACATACATACAATTGATGATCGGAAGTTTCGTCATCTAAATCCAAAGTGACTGATGCCACTTAACTGTGCCATGTACGGGGAATGTCCATATCATACAAACTCAGGTATATTGCCCCTCCATTCCGCGATTAAAAGGCACAGGATACCAGAGGATGGACCCAGTCCCTGAGTTAGTCTTTCATTCGATGAATAATTTTTTCGTAGATCTTTGAATTACGAGAACATGACGTGATTAAGGATGTGCGTAACAATCCCACGTCTCGGTTACCGCGAGTAATAATTAGCAGCCGCATTACATGTCCAAAGTGACAATGGCGCGAATGTCTGAAGCACATAAACAGCTCTGACATCACTGAGAAATGAACGCCTTATTCGCCAAAGTGCAAGGTTAGCTTAAAGTGATTCATCAACTTGCGACATTGATATGAAAAACGCAGAGGCGATCCACTCTACAAAAATACACACTACTACAAACAGTCGCGTCCATATACACGTACACACGTGCACACACACGTACAAACACACACACACACAGGTAAACGTAAATAAACTGCGAAAATTCACGTCTACGGAAATACTGTTCAGGAACCCCAGGGCTTTAAATTGCTAATACAAAATCAATTGATTTTAAAAGTGTCTTGAGGAAAGTCGCTCTGGGTAATCGCAGCATCCGTTTATGGGAAATGTGTGACCGGATTGTGTTCTCATCTTTTGACCATTTGGAAGAAACTCCCCTTGCCCACTGGATTGGCAGAAGATCCCACTTCTTTGAGGGATGACTAGTCATATATTCCCAATACTCAGGTCGTCACTGAAAACTAGCGGAAGCATGTCATCTACTTTGCCACCAATGGTCAAATGTTGTGTATACCTACAGATTCGAAGTTAGGACTGCAACAAAAAGTGAACGACCATGAGCCGAGGTCCCTAAAATTTAGACTGTAGGGAGGCGAGACCCCGGGGTTTTATTGAGCAGCGTCTCGGGGTCTTTCCGTACTTTGGTATTGTATGGCCAGCTCCTGCGAGCGAATAAGTCGACTTCTGTTTGCAGCTGTCCATGCGATGCGATCTGGAACGCGGTCTGTACACCGCAAAAAACAGGCGCTGCCCCAATGGCTTACTCCGAGGACTGACTGAAGATCGAGGCGATCCATGTCCTCCTCAATGGCGCTAACCCACGTCTTCAGCTCGCCAAGGTGTCATTTCCAGTCTGGACAGCGTGACGGCAGTAGGCTCAAGTTGGTTATTTTTAATCTCGAATCCGCGGAGAACATGGCCGAATCGATGTAGGACACATCTTCAGAGAACCAACGAAAGCCACCTGACGATCATGCAGAGCTGACGCACAGCAGAGTCTGAGATGCAATCATACCTCTTAATTTGTCTCAAACAGCGAAAGCACCAGTGACCGGAACTTTTCACCTGTTTTCTATCGTTTACTCTTCGTGGCTTGGTTTCACATGCACACTTAAGGACTGGCGGTACTGCAACTCGATAAATGCTCAACTTCGTATGGAGGTTCGTTTTGTTGCAAGACCGGAACTGTTTCTTGAGCTAATGGGAATGCTCTTCAGGTGCTGTCTACATCAAGGTTATCTTTCGGCGAGGAAACCGGACCGCCTTATAGCAAAGCAAGTGCACTTCTGTGACCAGCGAGTTCTGTTTAAACGGAAGAAACTCGCTCCCTTAAATGCCATCGAGATAGTTGTTGGAGACAGAACAGGAAGTTCCTAGGAGGGCGACGGTGGAGAGAAAGCCAGTATACATACCTCTGCCATTCAAAGGTGACACGCTAGCAGAGATAGCACGACGAAGACTGACTAGCGCTATCAATAAGACATTCTACACAGCTAAGCTTCGTATTTCGTTCAAATCCCGCCCCGTAGTGTCATTATGGTTGAAAGACAAAGTCCCTGATTCTGCAGCCTCGTTTTGTATTTATTCATTCACATGCTCCTGTGGGACAATGTACATCGGCCGCACGACCAGGTGCTTGTCTGAACGCATCCGTGAGCACCACCCGGCATGGTTAGGCACTGGAACAATTAAGTCACTTAATAGCGCAGTCGTTTCGCATCTAGCACAGACTAACCACACCGTGATTGTGACGCAAGCTTTCCAGACCTTGAATAAGGTCAGAGGTCAACAATCCAGGTTGGCAAAATGTCGCCTCTTGCGCACTGCGGAAGCTGTCGCAATCCGTCTTCACAATACACCACTTTGTTCTCAAAACAGTTTTCGGTTGCGCTTCGACTCCCCTGCCCCACCCTCCGTCCCAATACAAAGCCTAGACAACAAAACAATTAACACAACATATTCTTGTGTATTCAGGTTATGCATGTGACACCACAAATCTCTTCCCCACCCATATTTGTAAATGACTAATCCAATCCTTCCTATAGTGAAAATTTTTGTCAAGATATATATATATATATAGTGATGTAATGGCATGAGTACGAATCACTGAAAACGAGCTTGTTTGCCAAATTGTTTTCTCAATGTGCTCAGGAATAGTTGAAAGTATTCTTGGAATTAGTATCTCGTCAATACCGCCTTTTCCCTAATCAAAATAGGCTTCTTATTATTTGATTTGCTTTTGCCCGCAAAATGAACGTCTACTATCCTTGAGCTCTTTGGATGGTCCCTTATGTGCACAATACGCCATTAGTGCCGACGATCACATCAGAAGTTTGCGTGTAAGATACAACTTCTTTTACATATCGCGCGCCCCTCGTGTTGACAAACGCTTGCTTCAGTCAACTACCGGGGGCGGCTAAGCCATCGGGCTGGTAAAGATAGCTTAGAAAAGTATTCCACAGTTTTCAAATTTGCTACGATTATCAACCGAGATTGGGTAACAAAGTTAAGAACTGATCCTATGAAATTGCGCATCTTCACTGGATTGCACTACCTGACTGAGCTATATGAATGTGAATAACCACCGGATTATCACATAGTTTTCTGGTTTGTCGAAGGTTTTTGGTTGACCAATATTTGTGTGAATGATTTTACTTACAAATATGTTTTATTCAGACTTCTAACATTTTTCCGCATGCTTAAATTTTCGAACGGTTTTCAAACATGACCAAAGTATTTCATCCTCGAAGACCGGAAAAAAATGAATGGAAAATATTGATCGTATGTTCAAACAAAAGGAAACGATGGCTAATGCCAGGCACAGCAATAAATCAGGTGGAGTGAAGCACGGATCGGGCTGTTGTTATAGGTTGAGAAAAAAGGTCGTTTTGATCTTGGTGTTATACATTCATTGAGGACTTAGATGCAGGATACATGGATGAGGCATGCGCATTTTTCACCGACCGGAAGTAGCATGTCAGTTAGTTAGTCCATCAGTCAATCAGTCAGTCAGCCAGTCTGTCTGTCTGTTTCTTTCTCTGTCTGTCTCTCGCTTGGTCCATTCACATGTTGCCATTTACTTCTCCTCTCCTGGTCTCCCGTCGGATGCCCGAATTCGTAGCTAACCAGGCACCGGAACTGGTTGAGCTCCGTTTATTGGATTGGTTGACTAATTTGCTTTCCACATGTGATAACTGAATGGGTCCGATCAGCATTGAAAGAAAGAAATAAATAAAAAATAGACCGGACATGATCTATCAACAACCAGCTAGCGCAACTAGGCAATTAGGCGATGCGTGAAAATATTCCACCGTGGTCGGTTGGTCCCATGTGTGCTGGTAAGAATTCGCACGATTCACACTTCGAGGACGAGTTAACGAGGGGAGAAGATTTGCAAAAAAAATATATTCATTCCTAATTTGTTTTTTTTTCGTGGCAGCTAAACGAAGAAATGAGGAAGGAAATAGATAAAGAAATGCATAAGGGAAGAAGGAAAAGAGAGAGAGAGGAAAGAACGAGAGGCATGCACGCACATACACACACACGCATACACATACACATAACTTCCATTTTAGGTGACGCATATCAAGCACTTGGCTTTTGACTTCATCCTAGCTCATTCGCTTTTTAACAAAAAAAGAAAAAGTGTCATTGTCTAAGGCACAACGGCCAAAAAAGGCCTTGGATCGTACATAATCTTACGGGTAAATGGCTTTGGTGGGAAGTTATATCACTAATACGTATTATTATTATTATTACTATTATTATTATTATTATCATTATCATTATCATTATTACTGTATTAGTAGGCAGAAGATTCAAAAGATAAGTGTTAGGGGCCAATCAAATAACTAGAAAATAGAAGGATAAGTTATCGATTATTTGGGGATATAAAATAGGTTTATAGAGTACGAGAAACAAAATGGGACTAGGCTTCCAGAGGGACAGGGGTTCGGTTCTGTGATGAAACGACAACATAAATTCACAAAGTGGATTAGGAAATTATGAGGCATGTTTCGGAAATCCCTTAGTTCATTCAGACAAAATGCTACGAAACTTTCCACCTGCATTTGGTCCATGGGATTGACCATACGACCTCAATGATACCTAGATAACTTGTTCTCACGAGCTCTGTGTCCTTGTGTGTGTGTGTGTGTGTGTGTGTGTAGGTATGGCAACTGAATAAGATCTCAATAGTGGGACATCACGTGCATGAGAAATTGTAGACTGGGTTCATACGTTGATCAGTCCTTGATGAGGTCAGTTGGCCAAAAACGTGCGCTAGATAGGTACTGAACCAATCATAATAACTGGTAAAATATCACCGTGGACACGTGAGTCTAGATATTTTAAAAAAGGGTACAGCATTCTAAAATCTTCGGAAAAATTGCTTCGTGTAACCTATTTTAGCAGATTAAGTAACATGTATCGCTTGTAGGCATTGCGAGTGGAAAAGAATGTGTCTGCATGTGTGTGTGCATGTGCGCATGAATGCATGCCGAATCCAATTCTGGCCTTTACTACTGTTACGTCTAAAATCCTCATTTGCTCTGTGTTCAGAGTTAACATTATTAGGGTTCGATACTAACCCAGTCAAAAACTGCCCAATTCCTTCTTTATTGAATTTCTATGGTGCTGGCCGATTATTTCATAGACGTACGTGTGTGTGCACACACACGTGCGTGCACGCATGCATGCATTCAGACACGACAAGTTCACACTCAGTTTACCATACGCAGTGACCCTAGGGTGGCTGTTCGTTGGTCTTCATTACTAACGTGAGTGCGAAAGCCGCTGGTAAGGGATCTCTACGCTAATATCCCACAGAGCACAACTTGACTTTAGAGTCAGACAAATGTTTGCCAGTTTGACGTCATCCGGAACGTCGACGTGGTCATTATGTTTGAACTTAATCCTAGCAATTACGTTTCACTAGGGTTTACGTTCTTTGTTCACGCTTCGCCCTAGGAATTTAAATTTTTGGAACCGTCTTTTAGTAGACTGCTTGACTAATGTTGGTAGTAGGAGATTTAGTGTTCTCATGAAATATTTCACTACGTGATATCATCGCTCAGCTCACCAAAAAGAAACCATGGAAGCACTGTACAGCTGTTTCATCCTTGTTAGGAATCATCAGCAGTGCATATCCACCGCGCCCGAACTCGGACGCGAACCCGGGACGAACGATTGTGAGTCGAACGCCTTAGCCATTACGCTACCGGGCAGGCTCTGAACGGTTTGTTGAACTTCACCACATGATGTTGCACCTATCCGTCACTGGTTTGCATGGTTACTGTCCGCTAGCTCACAGCGATCGACCCCCAAATGATAGATGATTTCTTTGCAGGTAGCCAGACTACGACGAAGTCTTTGAACACTTTATTCTTACTAACTTCATCCCTTATCATTGATTCCACCCCGTACCTTCATCGCGTCGGAAATTCGTATTAGTTCCATCTGAAGCGCCTAAATTGATTCAGATTACCAAAGATGGCAAGGGAGCAGAAGTCGAAGTTGGAGCTTCAACACCAGCAATTGTGGACGATGGTGCTTTGCTAGTTCTCAAATGTGTCGCCAGACACGGGAAACCGGGTGCTTTGTTGACCTGGCTAATCGATGGCGTCCCCGTGACCTTGGAACCAGGTGGTGATGGCCCGAATGGAACATTTCGATCCGGTTTTGTCGGAAATTTGACAGCACAAGTGACATCGTCGCCGAAATTTCCCCGTCTGTAAGTCAAACTAGTCGTAATTGATACTCCAAACATAATTGTGAAATAGGTTGAATTCGTTAAAACTTTGATTATTTTCAACATTTTTCCATTAGTTTAGCAATCATATACGACAGGTTAAATCACGAACCGTGACCATTCGGTCATCGTTTTTTTTTAAATCGAAGATGTTTTTTTTGAAACACAGTATTAGGCTATCCAGCTGGATTGTTTGCCCTATCAAATTTGGAAACTGTTTCAGTTTGACGTCTCACAATCTAACGTTTTCATTTTTATAAAGAAATCTCATATGATCTGACATTTTTTTTATTAATTCTCTGTCACTTTGTCAGGTTCACAAATGATGTATTTAACTACTCTTCGTAAGGACTAACCCATCATTCTTATTGTCACTCGTCTAGTCCAAGATGGTTTCGTCTTTTTTTTGGGGGGGGGGTTACGCACCAGTCACAGAAAAGCATTCATTTTGTTCACCCTCACCCCCCCCCCAAAAAAAAACCAAAAAACCAAAAAAAAGTTTGTCCCAATTTACATCCCAGTTGCATTCTTCTATCCTGCAGAATGTCATTGTGCAAGAGTTCATCTGTTCCATTTTTGACATATATCTTAACAAACAACGGTGTCATCAACTCTGATGTAGAGTTGCGTTTTGCGCTGAACATGAGTTCTGGCGAAATTTTTCAATGAAAAACACCGTACTACTAGGATAAGGCAAATCTAAAGTAGAATATAAATTTTGGCTCTTGAACCATACAAGAAGGTGTACAACTTTGCTCCGGTAATATTACAGTATCTATTGTTTGTTAATAGTATTGTAAGTGCTATTAGTAACCACACAGAAGTACACTAGTGTCACAGTCTAAATGGAAGACAAACATGTTCACTGAGTGGCCAAACGAATTCGTTTAAAGAAATCACGCTCAGTCGTGCATATAATGCATTTCCGAACCATACTCGTAGACGAAATTCACATTCCGAATGACTAAGCATTCCTGGTCCGCTTTTGGCTATCTGCGAACAGCCTTTTAGTTTGTTTTTTTTGTATTTCTGGACGTTCGTCTGATTGTGTTCATCCCGAATGTCGGCCTGAAAGATAGCTGTCAGCCGGATAGACCTTACTTTTTCCCGACGATCTGAATGCTCCCGTGATTGCTTGTCGATAAGGTTGATTTGATCCATCCCCGGGAGTAGCTTGACGTTGTCATTATAGATTTTTTGGAAACAAGTCTCCCCGATTGATTATTCCCTTCACCCACTGGGAGACAGGCTCCTCGATGACAGTGATAGGAATATTGGTAATTATCATATTTTATTATGTTTCCCCTATCTCGCATAGTTTTCTATAGTATGTCGAGGAACAGTGATCACTGAGCACATACAGAATGTTGTGTCGAGTCGAAGGTCGTCCACTTGCGCACTAAGCGTCCAAAACGGCACGTCTCGAGTCGAAATCGAACAGACTAGGTTAATTCAATGAACAAAACCAATTTAGTTGGCCTGTACCACTGAAATTGGGACTGTGGCAACAATGGGTGCCACTTGCGTAAATTACGTCCCGGAAACATGTCCACGGGAACTCGGTGATCAAGCATCTACCCCGCTAGGTCGGAGGTCCCGGGTTCGACTGATGCTCGTGACGTGAAATTTCTGACAAGTTATGTGCAAACAGATGTTTCGTTTCCCATAGGAGCTGGTTTCTCGTACCAACTCAAAACAATTGAAGACACTGGATGAGGAAAATTAGCGATTGTGGGTTTCGATCCAGGAACTGGTAGATCGAAAATTCGGCAAGGCAACTTTGTGACCGACGTTTTTTATCCTACTCTGCAATCATTGCTGATTTTAACAGATAGTTCTGAAATCATTGGAAACTTGCATTGGCTGCTTAAAAGATTATTTGAGAAGTCCGGTTAAGGCTCACCGGAATATTTAAACGTGTGTTTATATTTTCTTGAGCTTTGCACGTTTACGGTTGAACTTCTAAAATCAAGCCTAATAGGTTCCCCTCGCGTCGCCACACTATCATCCGGCTAGCCTGGATCGATAACCATCGTATCAGCAGTGGAACTGTAGCGACCGCCTCCCGGAGGATAGCATTTATTCTGGGTATGTCTATCTTTGGCAAGATTGAATCTGGAACACCAGAACAGACGGAAATCAATCTCAGGCGATGCTCTGAAGCCATGTACAACACATTGAGAAAAGGGAGCACTTGCGCGTCGAAAGTGAATGCGACCGAATCTGCATGGGATTCAATGCTAGAAACCTAGCGGTTCTCGTATGACTAATGGCTCGTAACCGTAGCATTAATCCAAATGTGGCAGCCGACCGTCCTCGGCGTGTTTTGGACAAAAACGTAACGCTCATCTCCCTGCATGCCTCATTAGGCACGATGTTTTTCCGCCTGCCCGCTGATATATAAGGCCACATCCTGTGGGTTTCAACTACCTGACAAATGAGGCCGACTATTTTTGTCTGGCAGACCGATTCCATTTTTTTGGGTAGAGCAGTGATCATTGTTAAGCAGACTGATGTATATATATATTTATATATAATAGCCTTTAAGTATTGTTCAACATTTTCCTGGACAATAATGCGTGAAATATCGGTAGTAATCAGCATCAGGATTGCAGAAAAGAAGTTTTGTCGCAAAATTTTGACATGAATGTAAGTAACTTTGCGGTCACTTTCAAGTGTAAATAATTTCTTCCATGGAAGACATTCTATTGGAGTAGTTTATTTGCTTGATGTGATATAAACAGTGAGCTTGTTTAGTTTAAAATTGGAAAGGCTTAAGCAAAACACCGTAAACTGGCCAGGTTTTTTTAACCATTTCAATATCCTTTAACTTGTGGTACCAAAATATTTTACTATTTTTTGTTCAATCTCATCGTAACGGATACAACACAAGCGACTATAGTAGCGCACCTAAGTGACCTTGACGCAAGGTCAACCTTATTTTAAACAAAAGCGCCTTCTTAATGAAGATTTTTCAGTTCCTGATTAACCATAATTAGTAGACCCTAGTTAATGCAAAATATCCCAGTTAACAAATGGTCATCTTCAATTTGCAAATAAAAAAGGAATTGTGACTAAGATACTGAAAAAATAAGTGTTTCTGTTAGACAATCGGGCTCATCTAAGAATCCAACCTAGAGTGCATCTTAAGGCTTTTCCAAGCAAACGGAAATTTTCATGCTCCAGTAGGATTTCATTTTACATGTTTCACTCGTTTATGTAGACAACCAGACTCGTCCGTGTTTAACTGAACCTTACAAAGTCTAGAGTATGATGTAATAAAGCAAACATGTAAATAAATTCATGAAATTTGTTGTTAATTCTTTATGCCTCACAAGAACTAGAACTCTGAGAATATAGTCCTACCCATCCGTTGAGCAGTCTTCTTACTCGAACGAAAGTTAGTCTTCCGTTTGTCCAAACAATTGAATTTTGATTACATGAAATAGTCTTAGTCAAATTACGGTTTGTTCTCTGACGAATGAACAATTTAACTACCTTGAAATCTAAGTTTTTCAATCAATTCGAATTGCCGAGAAATTTTCCCTTAAATTTTCCCTTTTTTATCGATCAGATCCATTTTGAAATGCAGTGTGACTACCGAGAGTCCATTTTTCACTCGAAATGATTCGTCAAGCGATTTTCACACCCCATTCACCTTTTAACACAACGGAAACATTGTACTACCAAGTCAGTCTTGGTGAGAATTCTCAACTATGTCAACCCATAGCACCGAGACTGGTACGAGAGTTGGGGACGAGTGCTCACGGATCGAATATCAAAGCTACTCGCTTATTTCATCTGACTCGCAATGCGAGATTTAGCTTAAACACAAAATACCACATCACCAGTCTGCCTGTGGATGGTCGCCAGACCAAGAGAGAGAAAGAACTGCCTTTTGATCAAATGTACCAAATCGGTTAATCACTTCGGTCAAAGCTGAAACTTCTGTACCAAGTCAGTTTGGGGTAGGGGAGAGACGAATTCGGCTACGTTGTATCGTTTCCGTGACAACTGTTTAGAGTCGGTAGATTTTAAGTTATTTTTCCAGCATAAACTAAGTACTCCCACATTTGGTGCCTCAAATCAAATTGTGATAGTGAGAACGATTACCACTTCGTGCGTACGAACAAAGATCATCGAGTATGGAAATGTCAAGCAACTTGACTTGATAAGCGGGGCCATATTTTGACGGCTGAGGAAAATGTTACTTATGGGTGTATCTTGAGAAGTCAGAAAATTTGCAACTAATTATCATGCAATATCAATGCTGGAGGTTCGATCATGGAAACAATCCACGGCTGCTTCATCCTTGGAACGAACCATCAGCGATGAGTATTCATCGGGCCCGAACAGCGAGGCAGATCCGCAGCAAGCAACTGTATGATGGAATCCTTAGCCACCGTGTCACAACGGGACTAAACTTAATGTGATCTGTTAGGTTGCATTCCTCCATGACCCAACGAGCCATACAGGTCGGTTTATCTTACGCCGAACATCCAATCATGCCTGGAGGGCCAATGGTTAGAGGTTTGACCAAGTAGTGTCCTGGTTCGCTAGGATGGGATAATTTGAGTTGACAGCTCATTTAGGAGAAAATGAGTAGAAGAATAGTTGATTCAAGTAGATAGGCTTCTACTCAACCACTTCTCGTTGCTTTACGAACAGGTTCATGTTCATGTAAGGAGTGTATCGAAAGAAATCGATGCGCCGTGTATTGGTTTTTTAATTGTAAATGATATAATGTTAACAACACAGCGTTGTTGGTAAATGTAATGCGCCTGCATTTCGGCTACCGTGGGTAGTCTTTCTCAAGGCAAGTTTTACAATCAAATGCCGATTTGTCTGTTCAGTTCAGTGTAGACAACCAGTAACCTTGCAATGACGTACTCCGGTTGTGGTTGGTGCCTCACGACACTATCTGTTCAAACCGAAAAAGAACGAGGGATAATGCGTGATCGACTGCAAAATAATTTGTTGAAGTTTGTAGGTGAACAAACGTCTTGAATGCAAGAACGCCAATGACTACTGCGCTGAGCCATATCACCTATTGTCTCTAACTATTGCTTCGGAGCATTTCGTAAACCTCAAATCGACTGTCCAACTTTGTACACGAACCAGTCCACTGGTTAAGATTTTTACACATTTTACCCATATCATCGAATGGCCACTCCGAACCACCTTCAATCCACTACCTGCTTCGGAGAACAGCGGACAGGGAGGCAGTCGTTCTGCGGGCATGGGTAAAACATATCCCAATCACCTTACTCTATACTGATTCAGTGCCTGTCCAAAAGACCGAACTCTAAGATCCGTTACTTTATACCTAACTTTCGAGTTGCTCACCAAATTCTGCCTTCATATTCCACCAATACTGAACAGACAACGATGTTCAAACACCGAGAAAGTGTGCAAATCTTCGGCTATCAACGATCATGTTTTGGAGCCGTAGAACAATACCCAGCTCACTAGTCCCGCGTATATTCAACCTTTGCTCCATAACGGGATGTCAAACCGATGCTACAAATGTCTCAAGTTAGTAAATATCAATCGAGCCTTCAGTATGGACCACGACGCTTCATCCGGCTACCAGGTGAGATGCACCGATTCAAGTGACAAGGATTTCGACAAGCAATCGAGAAAAAAACCCGCCATTTAATTGAAACTTCACTGAGTAGCATAACACCGGCCGCATATTCGAAGTCAGACAGATTCCCGCCTTGGCAAATATCAATGCCAATATTTTCATTGATCATTTCAATGAAAAATTTGAAAGAGGTAAAGGAAGGCAAAATGAACAAACATTTTTCTTGGCAAATCCAGGTGAAACATGACTATAAGCGCGAACTCGGTTTCGGCTATTCGCGTACAGAGAATGGATGAGTGAAATGAATTTCTCTAGGACATACTTCAATGAGAAGCAGCACGAACGAACTGCACCAGCGACCGATTTAAACGTCATTTTCAAATCAGAGGAAATAGAAATCACGGATCCACAGAATATGTGCATATGTTATAAGATCTCTCGCCAAAAGGAAAATTTGGACAATGCAACCCCAATTGGGAAAGAAACCAGCTTGATTCTCACGCACATGCCTTTCGCGAGTACCAGATAATCGACAAAGGATCGTGCTCTCGAACGGTCTTTATATACTGCTCATTGAGCTAACTCTTCTGTTTAGCTTCTGGACTTCCTAGCAATACCCGTCCATCAGTCCCCATGAGTCAAACGTCTACAAAGAATTCCATACTGCATCGGGCGTCGCGCGGCATAACTGTGACCGCGCTGCCCATTGCATCGAGCGGGTTGGGCAGTGATGCGTTTGCAACTGCTCACAATCCCCTCGCTTTCATTCAACCTCTCTCTTCTGTCTCCGACCAAATCACTCTGCCCGCTCTGCTCACCCATAGTGTCCCCACGGACAACATACCCAATACTCACAACCGATCATTGTCTAATAATGGATATTAAGTGATTCTCAGTCTGATCACTCAAATTCTCTCAAGCTTCGTCAGCCTCGAAATCTAGATCTCTTCATTGTGCGCACTCTCACGCTGCCTGGCCAACAGGCGTGTTGAGCCCTGACAGTGGACTCATTTTCGGTGGATGTCTGCAGCTGCATTGAAACACGAATTCAGGATTCCAGTAGAGTAGAATAATTCAACTAACTGCGCCTAATGTCTCGTCAAGATATGTCCTATGAACTTCATGGAATGAAGCAGCTCATGTTGAAGCAGCACTTTTAGACCGGATCCCGGTTAACAGCCGCTTGAGCGTTGTGAGAATGCAGGGACCAGTCGACATCCGGAAGGATAGTGGTGTTTAGCGCAGTTTATTTATCATCTCGGCATACGCCGCAACAGACTGCAGCACTAACATGCAAAATGGTCAGTTTTATGACGAGCTGATCAGTCTTGTTTGGAAGAGCAAAGCCTCTGAAATTGTGATAGTGGCAGCTGATCCGAATGTACAAGTGAGTGAGTGCATCGAAAGCCTGTTTGGATGAGTAGTGCGCCTTTCGAGCTCAGCGAACGAATAACGGGGAAAGGCTCCTCCAATTTTGTGCGGAAAATAACTTGGTCCTGTTTATCACGAATTTCCGACACAGTACGCGTCACTCAGTGACATGGTGCTCTAACTCGACAGATATATTTCTGCAAGCTATTGTTGACGCGATTCTGTCCGGAACTGTAGATCGTCCTGGACCATGTCTGTCGAATCGGACAATGCGTTATTTGCAACAATATAATATGGTCGTTCAAATGCAGTTGTGATTGAGTGTAGGATTTAGTGGACCAAATTTTGGCAGGAGACAACTGTCCAATGAACGAAAACAACAACTTCGCGTTGGGTAAATGATCCAAGCATTCCTTCCCGCTATCCAGGCAACAGTCCCTAGAACTTGAGATAAAACATGAGATCTCTACATTTTAGTTTTCTGTGGACTTGTTTGTGATTGCGATTTGTCATTACTACATGATGAAAAGGAAACTGCCCCTCAGATGTTGGTCAAGCGAATAAGGTCGTGACGTTTGGACGTAACGGTCGTGGGTTCGAGTCCTCTCAGCACCGGTCAACTTTCTCACTTGGCAGCCCCCCGTTGACCGCGGCCCTAAAGATGATGTACGCTCTTATTTCATCAATAAATGAAGCAAATGATAAAAGATATGGAACTTAAATATCAATCATTGGGCGTGATCAGTGGCTGGATCGTAACAGGTGTCTGCTTAAGTGTTTACACGGCCCTATCCTATTACAATCGGAAAAGGAATGTCGTGTGATTAGCATAAAGTAGAGTTTAAAATACACGTTATTAGAATTGCTCAATATGCATATATCGTAAATTCCGAGTAACCGGTTGCAATTAGCTCCGTTTGTGTGAAATACGATGTACTTGCTATACGACAATCAAAGCGTAATTTGTTCTTTGATACGACTTTCTAGGTACCGGCTTTTAAACCCGCGGGCGACAGAGATTGCCCCGAAATGCGTCCTTGTTCTAGCCCGATCGGGCTAACTGATCCCGATGTACTTGTGGTAAGACGTCGTCGTATGGGGATCAAAGGAATTCAACTAACACGAGCCTTTTTTTGGACAAGTTTAACTGGATTCCAACAAATGAAAATCCAGGTGTATGATTTATCACTAGTCATGGAAACGAAGAAAGTCTATCATGATGTGAATCGGTCTGATTAACCGATCAAAATTGTTCTAAACACATTACCAGACCGATTCTTTATTCCGAGGATGTGGAATTCGTGCATTGTGCAACTAAAATGGTAGACTAAAAGCTATCTGAAGTGTCTACTTTGTTCACAACAGGTTGAAAAGATCAAGGGAAACAAGTTTTGTTTATCTACCCTACCCCTGGTCTCCCTTTTTCTATCCTCTACATTGTGTCAAACGTGGGAAACAAGTGACCCTTCTGGGGTTCAATGTAAGGCTACAACTTCTTTACCGGAATCTAAGTAGTTCCAAAATGATGTGCGTATATGTGTCCTTGTTTACCTGTCTATTTGTGAGCGTGTACGTATTCTTACGAATGGAATCGCGGGTCCCGGCTAAGTACACGTTTCTCGAAGCATTAGACAAAAAAAGGTGTTTCATTTCAACCTGGTGTAACGCTAGAAACTGGGACTACGATAAGGGACTGATAGAGCTGGAAATGATTGTATGCAATTCAAGGACTCCGTTGAGAGGTTCCAATCTACCGGAAATATACGACCCACTTTTATGCTCAAAACAATCTCCCATCTCCCCTGGGGTTCGTAAATACCAGTCAGTTAGTTCTTCAAGTCAGCATTTATTTCGCGAGATTTTTATAACACTAGCCGCATATCTACCCACTAGTGTACACAAGGATGTAGACACTCAAGTACAGACACGTGTACACACACACGCACACAAACAGAAACCCACGTGCACACAATTTTACACAAATGTACACTTGACAAACAACACAATGGATAAAAGAAAAATCAGTTTTATATCAAAATATATGCTTATTGTAGACTGTGAAACACGGGGCACCTAAGTGTTAACGCATTAATCGCCCTTTACACATTGCCATAAATCGGGCATCTTCTTCTATGGAGTCGAATAGAACCGGTTCATGGTAGTGCTTCGAGTATCTCCGTTTGGAACACACGTGAATGTATTTGTGTTTTGGAGAGCCCACAACCACACGCATACAAACAACCAAACAGCGGAGATTATTCAATTCCACATGACTAATTCAACTCACTAACGGACGAAACGAGAATAAGCGAACATTGGGCCAAAGTGCATGTCGAACCCCTGGGCGATCGAATCAAACAATTTTGACCATAAAACAAAGATGTAATTAGTAGTATTCCCACTTCATGTTCCACCCCGTCACACAATTCAGACCAGCACCATGGCCATTAATCTTGGAATAGGCAAACCCCATCGAGAATTAGACCAGTGCCTGCTTACGTTCACGGACACAAGCAATGTCCGATCCAAAAGAGAAAAACGTGTGAAGTTCCATTGGTTTGGGAGTTGTTCACCAGTTTAAAAGTTACAATTGTGTGAAGGTGGAGGGCGATAGGATACATACAATAAGATACAATAAAAGAAAATAAAACAGAAACCCCTCATACCATATGGTTTGGGATTGGACTTGAATAGTTTCTCCATTCATCGACAGACCAACAATCGTCTGTCGTTAATTTTGCCGACACTTTCAGAATGGCTAATACATATGGTATACAGGAGAAGTTGAACCCAAAGTGGTAGACGGGGTAGTGGATTTGTTCACGTGCGTGTGTGCACGAGAGAAGGAAGTGCTGTACAAACTAATGGCTGGCCGGGGGGGGGGGGGGGGTTGAAAATTTGTCACTCTATTCATCCGGTTTCTTTTATCACTTTTGAGTAGTGTTAACCTGTCAAAAAGTAGTTACTTCTCAAGACGACAATGAGTTAATTGCACGCGTGTTTTGCAAACCACGAGTACAAACCACGGAGGGGATTGGCATGGAGTGGAATTATAGCCGAGGAATGTGTCTTTGTTTATTTTGTTTTTGCATTTTTTGGAACACGTTACCTGTTTGAAGTATTAATTTTCACAGATCCTGCGTTCTCGAGGCTGTCGTTTTGGACTGCCTGATCATTCTGCCGGGACGTTGCAAAATTTTTATTCTGTTATGTGTACCGATCAGCTGATTCATTAGATTTAATCAACTTTGGACAAAGCGGGCATTTCCAACGACTTTGAATAGTAACCGAAATTGCGGTCTGTCTTGACGGCTTCCTCATCAATGCAATTATCGTGTTTCCATGTACCGTAACCTGCACACACAAGCCGTTTCACACAGATACACATAAACATTTCATTTCTCACTTCGGATGCAGGAGATTTCTGGTCCTAAAATATCCAGTTTGACAATCACTAGCCAATAAACCAATCAGTTTGATCAGTCACTTCGTTAGCTATTAAAAACTGCCCTTTGAGATAAGTTTCATTACACGAATCGACGTGTTGATACACCATGTTTTTTTTACGTCCCATATTCTAATATAGAATCACCGTATTTTGTATTCGATTTCAAACACGAAAAGATGGCTGCGGAGAACCAGATGAATGGTTTCTTCGGTTGGCATATATTGTACAATCCTCGGAGTACTTGGGTTCGATTTCGGTTTTCACCGGTCCATTCCATATTGGACTATCTTTTAGTTCTAGGCTATTTGTTTTTAGAAATCTTATACGATTGCGTGTGCCTATAAATTTAATAGCAGTAATGACTGGAGTTAAAATTTTGTCAGACTAAACCTGTGCAAACGCACACAAAAGGGAAAACCTTTCGAATCCTGTCCAACTGTGCTGTTCGCTTATCTTGAAAAGTGTCCGAGGATGCTAATTCAGCGGTCGAAATCAGATTAGAATAGGGACTCGCCCAATACTGGATGTTCACTTTGACACTTCACATTTGACGGCCTTGTCCACAGTTGCTCAATTGTGAACTGTCGTCCCGGTGAGTAGAAGATTATCGATTCGATTCTGGTTAGTATGACTTTCTCCATTGAATGTACAATGACTACGTGTGTCCTCCAAAGTGGAAAAGCACTAAAACCGATAGATTTCTACCTAGGACCACAAATAAATAGCATCAGATATTGTACTATACAAACGTTCAACAATTGTTTAAATTAGTAAAAGTTATTCATAATATGATAAGGATACTAATTTAACGGCGAGTGCAATTTGTGTTCTCACAGTGTTGCAGTAGTGTTATTTCCCACGGGGTACAATGCTCTAATTAAAAAACCCGATATCATTTAGTTCGTACGAAACATACGGTTTTAACGTACTGACCGTAAATATTAATACGGAATATTTTGGTGTATGGGACCTGTATACTGTTCGATGTCGCATTGGAATCCGTCCAACATATCCAATGGGAAATCGGTGTCTTTCTATTCCTTGCTACCAGCGGTTTAACAATTTCTGCTTTTTCTTGTAAATGTATACTATGACAGGTTGGGCAAAGTTTTCGTCTCACTGTGGTTCGACGAGAACAATACTAGTCACATCCACATTCAATAATATCGTCATCGCTTTCAGCTTAGGCATATCTATACAATATATAATATATATATATTTAACATATATATATATATAATACTTCAGAATGGCAAAGAGGAATTACGCGGATGCATCCATTATTTCAATGCTGAGTTTTGCATGTTATTCCATAGTCGTGATTGCCACACTTCCAAACCTTGAAAGTGTTTCCCACTTCAATTCATTTCTCCCTCCCCGCGGTACCATGTCTCGAATTTCCAGTATGGATGCGACCAGTCAAATGTCAGCTCGATTGAACAAATTACATCATGGCAAATTGATTGAGTGTCGTGCGGAAAATGTGGGCTACGAGTCTCACGCGTTGCGACCAGCCTACACGAAATTGGAAGTACATTGTGAGTTCGCCAAACGATTTTCAAGGGTCATCCGTTTGTTTAATGACGCGTGAGACCACAATTTCCCGAATTTCTTCTTTTTCCACGGAATTAAGTGCACGTCATGCTTGCATAAAAAATGGTACAAGACGTAAACGTAGTGATGGCGAGACTAACAGGATTGATAATAATGGTGTGTGTCAAAATCGAAATACGGACAAATTTCGTTGTCTCGTACCAGGTGCATCATAATGTCAAGATATAAGAAAAGTAGAATACATTCGTGTTACCTTTAAAAATCTGTAGATAATAAAACAAAGGTGCTCATCGTTCGACCACAACCAACGGCCTCGGCTGAACCGAGCCAAATCTTGGACAAACAGTAATCGAACATATCCTAAACTGCGGCAATAAGTCGATTACCGAGTCACAGTCAGATGATCAAGGTCGTTAGCGAAGGTCATTCTCTAATTCGCAATATGACATCCCCCAATCTCGCGTTACCTATTAGACATAGATTGTCCCGTAGACACGGATACAACGTTTGAAAGCGTTTTCTTCACCCTATTTCCCGACTGATGCGATTTGCCGAAATGATTGTTGTCAAACAGTGAAAACCTGAGTTGTCCGGTCAAGTGAAATCGTTTGCAGCTTTTATTTCTTGGTAAAACTGTATACATTTTAATCATCAACGGCACTTCAACGGAAATTCATCGCACTATTTTTCTTTGTATTTCAATTTTACTGTGCAATTAAAGCAAGACAGCGACACTTAGCTGTTGCGTTTCCAGTCCAAGTTCAGACAGAGAACTGATGTGTTTCAAAAATGGAAACGTGAGTGGAAATGTAACGATTACTACTACTACTACCAGTGGTAGTAGTATTACTACTAATACTAGTATTAGTAGTGATGGTATTGCT
Organism: Fasciolopsis buskii; assembly: GCA_008360955.1. Lineage (NCBI taxonomy): Eukaryota > Metazoa > Platyhelminthes > Trematoda > Plagiorchiida > Fasciolidae > Fasciolopsis > Fasciolopsis buskii. The sequence continues at coordinate 19,050 of LUCM01010004.1, forward strand.
AGCGGTGGTGGTGATGGTGGTAGCAACTATTGTTTTAGTTGCTGCTGTGGTAGTGTTCATGATAGTTTTGGTAATACTTTGGCTTCCAATTGCTCACGACAACCTGGATATGGCAGTTATACTCAACAGTGTTTCTGTCAGGGTTTTGTCTAGAACTAGGTTTTTCTGAAAATAAGACCGATGGGACCTGTACTGATATTTTTATGAACGGCTTCTATGGACAACCAGGCTGCACTTTAGTCTAAATGACAGTAATCTGGAAGCAATTGACAGCCTAGTTTTATGAGAAAAAAAAATCAACCCATGCGTAAGATTTGGGAAGGTTTTACCGCGCTCTCAACGTCTAAGCGCTATAACCTGCACAGAGACAATGATCTTCGATTGGGTTACTTGACTGACCTGAACGGTTGGGAAATGGAAAAACCAAGGTGAACCGAGGCCCAGTATCAACACAGACAGCCAAACCAGTGCGGCACCTGACAGGTCACAGAATGGAACATGAACCCGATAGGACAGAGGAGAGTTCTGCACACGTATATTCGAGAATATGTCCGGTTTCAGACTGCCTGAATAGGAATGAGGAACGACTTATTTAATCGAGGTGTGACTTCAAGCCACACCGAAGATTTGTACACCTTATCGGACCCTGAATAAATATTCTTCGTTCTTCTTCCATCCTTAGCAGAATTGTAGTTTAGTTCACTCTCCCGAAAGATGGGGAGGAGGCGTTACAAGATCCTTCATGGAAACCGAACAAAAAGCCTAAGAGACCTCGTCAGATGAAGCCTAGTTAATTCAACTAGCAATGTGGTAAAGTTTAACAACCGGAATCAAGTTGGTGATGCGTTCGACCGGGAAACAGTTGCCGGGAGTTCGTCGCTGAAAATACTGTTTGCTTATAGTCGTTCGGTATGCTGATTTACTACTCGCAACGTCGTGGAACAAACTAATTACGCTAAACAGTGCATTGCTCATAGAAGACCGGTCGGGACAATTGGAACACAGGGTTCAAACATTTCTATTCTGAGTTCTCATTAAATGATTGAGTTACTGTTAACTAGGGTTCACGTACTTGTTTCAATATTTTACCGACCGATACCAAGAGTAGATGCCGGTCAGCTGTCTATTAGTCCCAACCGAGTCACTATTCGTAACATATGTGCATGCTAGGTCAAGTCAATACGTCGAAGTTGACTTCGGTCAAATTCACACACACACACACAAGCAAACGGATGGCAAATTTGGTTGTGAAAACCGACTTGTAGTTATTAATTGCATCCAAAATTCATGAATATCAGGATAAGTGAAAGTCACTTTCACACACCCGTTCGTCCAGCCGCCTGACTGCATTCTCGCCCAAAATTTGTTTCAAACAAAACGACTGAAATTAACAACGGAGAATTCAATTCCTCCGTAGAAGAAAAATTGTTTGTTTCGGATTGACACAATCTACATGGATGAGCAAATTTCTGTTCGCGAATACATAATTGCGTGGACTTCACACTTTGGCAAAATTACCGTCACGTCCTATAAACCAGGCTGACCTTGAGGGTTTTTAGAAACAACCAGATTTAATCTGTTTTCTAGTCTGGGATAGAATGCAAATCAAATAATTCCTAGTTTCCCGGTCGACCTTTCATATATCGACATATTCAGTAAAGTTTCGATACAAATTAGTTTTTACACTTTCAGTAAAAGGAGAAAGTTGACTGTGATTATTGTGTTGCATGCCATTCCATCTCATCATTAGAAACCGTGTAAGTATATGTCTAATTCAGCCCAAAGTAGGCTCGGGACGAGGAACCGGCAATTTTAAGTTTTAAATCCTAGTTTCTATGCTATCGGGTTTCTTGTAAAGTAATCGACTCTCACGTGATGGAAAACCTAATTCCGTAAGGTGAAAACATTATAGGAAAACTTGGAAAATCTCACCCCCCCCCATCTATTTGAATTGGAAAGTCAAATGGTTTCTTAATTCAACCCTCAAATATGTGCAATTCTTTATAAGTTCAACATGAACTTGCTTTCTGATTGACGCGATTCAAACACGAAACGACAACATTCGAAACGGGAAAACATAGACATCTAAACTTTATATCACTGCAGCATACAACATTTTGCTACTTTTTCACTCTAGTTTCATTACTATTATTGATTATTGTCTACTCTTCGATTCTTTTGCTTCGGACCATTGTGTATCACTAGGTGGCCAAGCCCTCTTGCCCAATCGGGTGTGAAAAAATGACACAGTGGATGATCAGATTTCTAGCTAGTTTAGGAATTTTTCCCAAAATAGAATAGCCTGTATGGTAGCAGGACCATGGAAGTGTGAATTGCTTGTGCAACGTTTCCGGTGAATCTCAGCAAACGCTGGCCTGATGCTTTGTCTGTCCGTTCCACGAAACTTCGGTTGTCATCGGCGTCCGTAAAATCCACATTCTCGATTTGTCCAAAAAGGTAATTATCGTTGGCCATCTGGCCCGACGGAGCTACGTCATGACTAGATCGTATCATCATTCGACGACCACTTCCGGTCAGATATTTCATCTTATGAAAGATTTCTGTTGTCTGTTGCTCAATCCCCTTCGGAGTGGAACTTTCAGCCCTAAACTTCAGGTTAGCCAGCTAATCTTACAATGCAACCGAATGCTTCCCCGCAAATCGGGTCTTCTATACAGCATGAATAATTGGTCCCATTAGCCCATCGGTGGCCGCTACCAAAGGCGGAACTCGATTCTGGTGCTCCTCTAATGTTAGGTTGACCAGATGATTTGAGGACTATCCTTGAAATATGTGGTCCAGAGTGCAGTCAGTCCAGCATAGTAACATCAGTCCGACATACTACTCGCAAGTAGTTATTGGCAGCATGTGACCTCAGCCGCGTTAACTGAAGAACTCTTTCGATGAGGAGTCACCGCGCGGTAGCCTGCAGTCACTCGTCGAAAATTTGTGCCCTTTAAGAAGCAGCATCACGGGAACACCTTATCACCTACAAACCGAGTAAACAATTTGCCAGGTACTCCAAGTGACCAGGGAATTTCAAACTGATTTTCCCCTGGTCTTTTGTATAAGAAAGCCATCCCGTAGTGTGATGTCATAGAAAGATGACATTACCTATCAGTCAGTTACCATAGTCTTCGGCGGACGGTGGCCAGACGGACGAGGCCCTGGAGTTTGGACGTGAAGGTTGCGGGTTCGAATCCTCCCACTGCCGGACAACTCCCCCACTTGTCAGCCCTCTGCTGGCCGCGGCCCCCTTCCTGAAAATTGATTTACATTGTTGTTTCACTAATGAAGAAAGTAGACGATAAAAGATAAAAAGATAAAAGACTCGTTCCACACGACAAGGATGCTCTGTTCATGAAAATCGATAAATGGTGAAATAAATTCGAGTGATGGCCCTGTGAAATACATCATTTTGATTGGATCAATACGCAATGATCGACGAAGAGGAAGGAAGGACACTTTATATGCATCATCCTTGTTAACGATGGACCCTTTCAGATCCATGCACTCAGTCCAGTATTCAATGGTCTTCACCGATAGCTATGATGAAATTGCATGAAATGTCATTTTTTCATGTTGGGGGTACTAGTTGCATAAAACAAGACACTAATCTGTTGAAAGTGACCTACATTTTGGTGTTTAACCTCACCTTGGAAATCCATCGCAAGTCCTACAACCGTCAACGTTCTCCTCTAAATTACCAAATTAGATCACTGTCTACAAAATAGGTAACAGGACGAGAGGATACCGAAACAAATGAAAATTAGTTACTTTTATTGGTAAAGGAAGGAAGGAAGGAGAGAGAGAGAGAGAGTGCAGCTCGAGAAGCCCACCGCATGACCTCATGAGATTGCCAAATTAAGTAGTGTTTCCAACGGTCCAGTGACAGATCTAGGTGGATCTCGAAGCAGGAATGCGACAAAACCTGTGAAGTTGGTAGCATCTGGGTAACTCTTAGCTACTGATCATAGATCTGGTGAGATCCCTGAATATCCATGAAATAATGACGGGGTTATTGACAGGGTCAATCTATAATGATCAATTTTTTCAGTCCAAAGACCTAGCCACTGGGCGTCAGGTTCCACACAGTCACAGATGGTAACCGAAAAATTGCAACAAATAGGTCTTGACAACTAGTGCTCAAATCACTCAACTAGTGCTAACTGATGATCACGATCGTGCACATTCTCTCTGACCGTGATATTTTTCCCGTGTTCCAAATTATCTGATCTTCTGAAATTTGAAATTACGGGACAACCACGTGATCTCAACACCACGCTCACACACGTGAACAGTTTCCAAGGTAGTTGATCACGGGATCCGATTCGAATCACAATCTCTATATATAGGACAAAATCAAAGAGTCACACAAATGTACCGTCCCCAATCCGGCCTAAGTAACACACCTAATTTTCAAACATGTGTCACCTTCTTCAATTGACCGCTCATTACTAGACGTGAACACCATTATTTACGTGGTGCAAAGTGGAATTTACCCGAAAGCTCCTCGTGATGCAGATGAGCTAGTTAGGTTCGTTAAAATTTTTCATTGAATTGTTGTCAGACCACTTGAAATATGTATTTGTTGTTGGTCTTGCTTCTGTTGCTGCTGGTTTCGTCGTCGTCGTCGTCGCCGTCGTCGCCGTCGCCGTCGTCGTCGTCGCCGTCGTCGTCGTCGCCGTCGCCGTCGTCGTCGCCGTCGTCGTCGCCGTCGCCGTCGTCGTCGTCGTCGTCATCATCATCAAAAGCTTGATCATATCATGAAGTAAAACCGAATCAATACGGAATGATAATCGCTATGATTCGGATGACGTCAATGATCATGATGATGACGAGGAGGAGGATGATAACGATACCGATATTGATGATTTTGCCATGATGGGAATTCTAACTTCAAAATGATAATCATTTCAGGGCGATTTCAGTTTCAAAAACAATGATTATTGATTGGTTTTTCGTTGTTTCGCTTCCTCAGGGTGCTTCGCTGTAAAAAATCCGATTGAATAAGACCTAGTGAAACACTTTTCCTCATTTTTTTGGACCAGATTCCAATTTCGTTCTCACTGAAGTTCACCGATTATGCAGATTCACATATGCTTCCCGAGTTTTCCAACTGGAAGGAGTGTACGCAACCATTGCAAACTTAGTTCTCGTCCAGGTTAATTCGAATTACCGTGGTAAATTTATTCCCAAGTCCTGCTCAATGGTAGCCAGCAATGTCCGATTGCCGCAAGTCTGGTGTTTCCCGAATGAAAGTTTGACTTGATAATCTGAAGCTTGTGCATAAAAAGAAGAATCCGAAGGATGGTCAGTCAAGCATAGAAAAAGCCAATCCCACCAATTACTCACAAGTAACTATGGTGCTAGAAGCGTCACGAACTGACAGTGCCGTTGGTACCATTCAATCGATCGATAATCGACATGAATGACAAACAATACAGCCTTGACTAGGGGACGAGGAATGCCACAACGGAATCGGATTCTGCACGTTTAGCCCACTCAATTTCATGTTCGACTTATTTTTGATTAGGACTAACTGCAAGTCTTCACGGGACTAAGCCGATAAACTGGAAAGACAGGGTAAAATTCCCATCTCAGATTGGGTTTGCCAGAATAATGGTGACAATTTTCATAGGCAATTATTTGAAAATCTTCGAAAACGTTAATTACGCACATGAGCAGTAGTCATTCCTCGGGCTGGAGAGAGAGAAGAGACGGAGAGGAATCTTTTGACCATCTGTGATCCCCGAACGGTGAACGGTGTGGTGTGAAGACGGGGGAGATGTACTCCCGATCAAACAAGGCAAATTTTACGATGTCCGCTTTATTTGTCGGAAGGTCGTCGCCTTATCGTCACCTTGCCTCGCACATGTCTCCTCTGCATCCTACCTTTCCGGTCGCTATCTAATCGTGCGTTCCGCGTTCAACCCATCTAGCTCTGAAGGGAACTATTCCCAATAGGTCTTACGCATCTGTAGAATTCCAGTCCATGTATGTCTCTCTGTGTACTTGTGTGTAGATGTGCACGTGCATCAGACGACAGATTTATGACAATCCAGAATAGATCAACTTTTCAGTTTATCAGTTCGACTACTAATTCTGACCACACTGGGATTGGCGAAGATTCGGGCAGTGATACTTTTATTACTGCTTAATTCTCACGTGCTTACTTATGAACTAACAGGTAGAATGAAGATGGAAAGGTTTGGGCGAGTGGACGAATGGTACAAATGTGCGGTCTGATGGAGACGGGCCGATGAGCGGGGTTTATCTGAGCTGTACTTGTCGACTTCACTACTGTGCTAGATTATTCACGGCGTAGGACTAAAAAAATCCCAGATACATGTATATATAATCTTTTAAAACGCTCTTCTAGATGGTTTGGTCAACGCCTGTTTGCGGTCACTAGGTGCGTTTGTCTGTGTGCCACGTTCGGTGGATGGCTCGATTCACATGGTATTGTTCTTCCGGTTAGACTCCACCGCGTTACAACAGAAGAATATGTGCCCATCCAGTGGGGTTCTTCTTTCGCTTTAGCGCACAGGGATCACTCGAATGAGGATGATGGTGCTCCTGGCGATGACAGACACAGTGATAACAAAAGTGACGAAACAAGAAAAACGATCGATTGGCATGTAACTCGAAATTGTTTGCCAGTTACGCTGTGTGCGATGAATGTTACCATTCGATGGCGTTGGAATAAACCTAACGGGGACTGGGACAGGAGCTGGCAGCTTAGCAGTGATACACATGCCTTCCAGTTGGAAGGTTCCGGTTCGAATCCCTGAGTATCACGGCGGACGTGAGCCACTTCTGAGCTGTACTAAGTGCGAAATTCGACTCTCGTGTTTTCTGCGTGCAAGATTGACAAAATTGCCTGTACTGAAAAGATGCAGTACGAACTGCAGATAGGTAGAAAATAAATCGAAGTAAAAATAACGCAGCAGCATACTCATTTTTATGTGAAATGGTCGGCGGTAGGCAACAAGGCAAGCATCATTGACTGGTGCCTTTACCCCAGACTCACATGTTTCTATAGAAAGACTGAATATCCAAGGGGAACAAGGAGTGGATCTAAACAGGAGGAAAGGGAAAAGAATGTCACAGTAGCAAATACATGGCATCCAGTCCAGTTGAGCAAAAATACATGTTTTCGATCATTCGGATTCGACGAAAAGTGACAACATGATCGCCCACTGTTCACGATTTATTGTCATATGCTTCAGCGTCTCCAGCCATTTAGTTCACAGGTCTTTCGGACCCTAACCATGCGATGGGAGACAATTAATTAACCCACTTTCTTTGTGCATTTTCTACATTCCACGTTGCCATGCCATCTGCTGAACTCCACAGGACTTCTTCCACTCCATGGGAGGAATCGGAAATAGGGCACGGTACGGTAGACGAGTGTTCGCCACACGTAACACGTGACCCAACCAGTGTAGTCTACTATGGTTCATACGCTCTCAGAACAGACACCTAATAAAAGATTCATCAACTCCACATGACTAACCCGGTGATTTCATCCAGTGTCAGCTATACTACGTAGACATTGGTGGTCGGAAACATCCAATCGATGATCATGTCCGACACGCGTTATCCACGTCTCGCAACCATACAACAAAACTGAGCGCACTGCGGCACAGTACACATGACCTTTCAATTTCAGTGAAATATCAGACCAACGCCACAAGTGCTTCAGTCCAGCGTAAGCTGCACGAGCCTTGGATATAAGCATACTTAACTCCACTCCCGAGCTACCATCGTTGGACACGCAGCTACCAAGGTAGGTGAAACGGTCCACAGTCGTTAGTTCTTCTCCATCCAGTATCAAGTTCGGCGCTGCTGTCGTCCAGTCCTACAACAGCACTTTGCACTTTGAAGGTGCAAAGCATATGCCAAACCCAGCGACTGATCTCGAGAGTCTATCTAGTGCCCGTTGTACATGGTCCATGAATTCGAACAGGCACACGACGTCATTTGCGTGATCTAGATCACAGCTTCCCATCATTTCTCATTTCGGTCCCTACATCCTGGAGTCTTCTCAAAGCATATTGCATCACTTCGTCCATGACGAAGTTGAACAGGAATGGAGAGATGGGACATTCTCTCCCGAATGAACTTGATAGTTCACCGCATGCTATCACGCGACGATGTGTATTCAAGTACAACGCGCGCGAAAGGTTCACGACATACCACTCCGGTGGAGAGCATTGAATGGCGCTGTCTGACCCACTTGGTCGAACGCACCTTTCAAAGGGATAAAGCCTAATCTCATAGAGCAGCGGTATATGAGGCGCATTTCGAATATTTGCTTAAGAATGAATATATGGCCGATGCAACCTCGACCTGGACGCAATCTGGCCTGTTGTTCGCGGATGTTACTGTGGCGCGCCGGTGTCAAACGGCGCATCATTATCGAAGTTAACCCCTTAGTAACTATCAGAATTAAACTAGTCCCACGATGATTCCTACATTCACTCCGAGTGACCTTCTTGTAGATGGGTACAATCAATGACTCACTCCACGATAACAGAACACGTTCGTCGTTCCAAATATCACGAAGCACGGAGGTAAATGGTTTTATCATGGCCTGTCCACCTAATTTGAAGAACCTGGGGGAAGTTCGTCCGGATCGGCTGCTTTGCCTTTCTTCAGAAACTCAATAATGGGCTCTACTTCCACTTCCGTTGGGGGTCAAGATACACCAAGGAATCGCAGCTGCAAAATTCGGCCTAAATACGTTAGCGTGTAGCCAGCTAAACCGATCCTTGAAGTACTAAGCCCAACGGTCCGGCCTTTGTTGTCACCCATGGATGAGCTCGCCATTTCTATCGCACACGATTTCACTAACCGACCTATGCCACCCACTGGTGTTACGTACAAGCTTAAACAGTCTTTGACTGTTACCTAAAGCGGCCCCTCCCTCCATCTCTTCAACTACCGTAACCCACCAGCTTCCACGGTCATTCTTAAGGCTTATCGTCAACTGACGCTGCAGCTGTCAACGAATCCTATTCACATTCTTGCAGTTAGGGAGCTGGTGCCCCTCGCGACATTCATTGTCTTTGAAGAACTTCAGATCGAGGACCCACATACGAGATCGACTGTCAAATGCATCGCCTGCACGATCTGATCTCAGTACTCGTATACATTACTGGTATTCGGAGTTCTTAGTTCCGCGGATAGTCCATGTTCATAGTTGTCGCGAACCGCCAAATCAGACAACCGTTCGACGGCCAACCGGGCTTATGGCCCGCGTCGATGGCCGTTGAGCTGAAGCAAAATTTGTATTAAAACAAACGTATTGTCCGATTCGACGGACATGGTCCAGGACGATCTACAGTTCCGGACAGAATCGCGCCAACAATAGCTTGCAGAAATATAGTAGATCTGACTCAGAATATCTGTCGAGTTAGAGCACCATGTCACTGTGTGACGCGTACTGTGTCGGAAATTCGTGCTAGACAGGACTAAGTTATTTTCCGCACAAAATTGGAGGAGCCTTTCCCCGTTATTCGTTCGCTGAGCTGGCAAGGCCGACTGCTCATCCAAACAGGCTTTCGATGCACTCACTCACTTGTGCATTCGAATCAGCTGCCACTATCAGAATTTCAGAGACTTTGCTCTTCCGAACAAGACTGATCAGCTCATCATAAAATTGATCATTTTGCATGTTAGTGCTGCAGTCTGTTGTGGCATATGCCGAGATGATAAATAAACTGCGCTAAACACCACTGTCCTTCCGGATGTTGACTGGTCCCTGCATTCTCACAACGCTCAAGCGGCTGTTAACCGGGATCCGGTCTAAAAGTGCTGCTTCAACATGAGCTGCTTCATTCCATGAAGTTCATAGGACATATCTTGACGAGACATTAGGCGCAGTTAGTTGAGTATTGGGTATGTTGTCCGTGGGGACACTATGGGTAGGCAGAGCAGGCAGAGTGATTTGGTCGGAGACAGAAGAGAGAGGTTGAATGAAAGCGAGGGAATTGTGAGCAGTCGCAAACGCATCACTGCCCAACCCGCTCGATGCAATGGGCAACGCGGTCACAGTTATGCTGCGCGACGCCCGATGCAGTATGGAATTCTTTGTAGACGTTTGACTCATGGGGATTGATGGACGGGTACTGCTAGGGAGTCCAGCGGCTAGCAGAAGAAAGATTAGCGTTCTCAACGAAAGCCTTTAGGTCTGACAAGAACCTGATCGTAAGCCTGCAAGGTGTCGCTGAATGGAAGCCTTGGATCAATTTTACTTCCAGTAGTTTTTGCGACTGAGCTGCTAACTCAGATCAATCCCCGACCGGGAGGACCAGGAGAGTTTTCTATCTACCGGTTGACAATCCAGGCATAGTTGGATCTTCGGATCGAGATAAATCGCGCTGTATAGCTCGTTGGGTCATGAAAGCACGCAAGCCGGCACACCAAGTTAAGGTGCAGTCTCGGTGTGAAAGAAATTGCGATGTGGCAACAGAGGTCGTCCAAGTCGAGAAGTTTGCCGGCGGTGACCGCGACATTCACGTCCGAACACCATGGCCTCATCCGCCTGACGGCCGCCAATTTTCGATGGAAGCAGTATCAATGTTTAAACCACCGGTGACAGTCATAGATGTATTACACAGCTGCTTCTACATTTTTGGGGGTCGTCGGGAAATGAGGTTCATTTTTCCATCTGGACCATGAATCCATTGTCAACCGATAGCTGTTGAACTCCCTAGCTGCTAGGCCATCCTGGCTTACTGAATATCGACAGTTTGTTTCACGATATCCTTCCCTGGACTGTCACAGGCCTTTATACGGAGACACAGCAATCGACTTGCATGTGATATGAGACTCTTTTGTGGTAACTGACAACGTCTGAAGTATTCTGAAGGCTTACTTACTTGACACATTTAACTAGTCGTAGGTCTGATTAGGTTATGAGGCGATTCATAATCCGTAACCATTGGAAATGATTAGTAAATTTAAAAAAAATAGAAAGGTTTTATACTAAGTGGTCTCATGATGCTAATCAACCATTTGATGTTATTTATGTAGGTTTGTTAACCTTCGAGGCAAACATGATCCAACACGTAACACCCAATCTATTCCAGAGAGGATACAATTTGTTCCACCAAGACTTGTCTAAACTAACATTAGCAAGCTGTCCAAATAATATGTTTTGCCAGCAAAAACTTCTGTTGAACGAAAGTTGAAGACATGAAACCGTACTAGAAGGAAAAACGCGAATCGACTGGGATCAACGATTTTCTGGGAATTATCGTACAGTGGGAAACCATTTTCAATCGCCGCATTGAATTTCATTCGGTTGATAACTTTAGGCTTTGTACCCTATTTCTTTCCATCTAAGACTGTAATTAGTGCACCAGAAAAGTGAACGAGATCCTCGATAGCACGTCTGACAGAGCACTGTTGCTGGTCAATATCTGGTAATCTTCTGATACAAATTGTTGTTGTTGCAGACTCCGGTTAATGTTCTTATTTCTACGGGGTAGGCCGCCAAATTTTGTGTACCTGAACATCATCCTCAGATGAATTTGAATTGATGTTTTTGTGGAAAAATGTTTTATTCACACAGACAACGAATCGTTCATTTTTGTTTCGTTTTATGGTTTTTCAATTTTGTGCCAATTCAATCGAATTTTTCGGTCAAATTAGACGCGCCGGTGGTTAGCATACAAATTCGACCACAACGACGTAACAATGAATATATGGAACACGATGTGATCACGGTCGAATGTACCGCACATGGACGTCCGGATTCATTTTTCTGGGAGTAAGTCCTATCATAATTGAGTTTGATTTCACAAACTGCAAACTGTGTGTAACTCGATTATTGGAAGTTCTGCTGTGTGAGTGTGTTTGGGTTTGTGTCCAAAACAGATTTATTTCGATGAGTTACGATTATTCTCACGTGACACGACCGTGAACTGTTCCAAAAGGTCGATAAGGTGTCAGTGTACCTCTTCGATCTGCACAGCTAATTCATATTGTATATATAAATTGTAAGTAGTATAGGAATGGGTAAATAACGTCTTCCGGAAAGCACGAGACCGGTTTCGCGATTATTGCCGCTCGTCAGATATGCGTACTCGGTGCTCTCTTGTCCAAACATCCACATACTTGTACACTCCGAATTGATATGTCTCACCAGAATCGAATCCGTAGCATCAGGAGTGTGCATGGAAGCTCTTCGTCGAAGAGTCCACAGAAGAATCACAACTGTAATTCGTTGATAATTCTTTGTCAGTTGGGCTGAGCCAACCTCAGTAACGAGGGCAGAATGTCGCAGGATATACATATATTTATATATAGAAGCAGGAAGTAGTATCTGGATGCGTGAACAAAATTTGCTCGGGAGCACATGACCAGTTTCGCGGTTATTATCGCTCGTCAGGTATACGTACCCGGTACTCTCTCGTCTAAACATCGATAACCCCGAGATAGTTTATTATTTCGAACTACAAGAATTCCTAATTGGACTTGTAATGTTTTGTTTCACGTTTTTTTCCGGATTATTTGTCAACCGTTGACATTTGGTCACGTTGAAATGACTTTTAGATCCTCACCTTTAGTCTCCCTGTCTCCTCGGGTTACCGAATTGCATTGGATAATTTGAAAATTATTTGCATCCCAACGAATTTTTCTCGTGTAGCTGCTAACGTAATCAACAAAATATGAACTCATAGACATTATCATACAGCATAGGGTCATCCGACTTGTTCCTATTCGTTGGTTATTTCTCTCACAGACTTAGAAACCGATATTGGCAACGAGAACGTCTCTCATACAGAACGATAAATTTTCTAATGCCCACTTATACTAGATTTGACGAAATAAAAGTCATGAGCATTTTGAATGACAGCACGTGAATTCGTTTCGTCATAGTGACCGCGTGTTTTTGTCTTCGTGACGGACAATTTGACACATGGAAAAGAATGGTTAGAGACTGTAATCACAGTTTAGTGATATTGTGTCGGGCACATTTTTGATAGTAAGAAAGGAATTCATGAATTAAAAACCGATACACGGGAAGGAGGGAAGGAGGGGCGAGAAAACGGAGACAAAATCCGAATAGAAAATACTGGGGAAGTACCATAGACGGGGAACGAGGTAACAGCCTCTATTCCAAAATTGGACGAGTGAGGCTGTTGCGAGAATTTCGTCCGGAAGTGAACAGGCTAGATGACGCCTATTTCCAAGTACGAATGAACCATTTCATATGGGCGATTTCTTCAAGACAATTCACTACATCAACTTGATGTCACGTGAAAAAATAACCCAATAAAGAATAAACACTAGACTTTTCTTAGCACAATTTCACTAATTTAAAAAAGAAGCTCAGAATGAATCAAAACAGGTATTAAAAAAAGGAATTTCACACTTCAGGTGGAACACAAAAGATGTACAGAGAAGACGTGGCAGAGGGGCTGCGAATGCGACACGATAGCATTATTTAAGCTCGTAATCAAACAATGTGATGGAATTCCACGAACTACTTGGAAAGCGGGAACAGACAGAATTTTGAGTGCCTCACAGAAGGTCCATAAAATGAGCTGCAACTTTTGTGGATGAGTGTATTGAGACTTGAGGCACGTCTATGGTATGGTGCTTTAAAAAAAAATGAATTGGAGTCTGCGACGAATGTGAATGAAAAAGACTTGCGCGAGCGGTTGATCGGACCACTCGCCCGGATGTACAGTTTGGTGCTCAAACGCGACGAAGGAATAGTTGAGTCAAGGATAATGCCATCCAAATCCCGACAAACGGAATCAAAGATGTGTTAGACATTTTTGCGCGGTATCCATGCCCACCCAATGTGGTGTCAACTGTTGTGTACTTCGTTTTCAAATCTTGGATCATTCACCACAAGGATAACTAAATTGGCCGGTGGTGGAATAGCGGTTGAAGTCGTCGCGTTTGGACGTGAAGGTCGCGGGTTCGAATCATCCCACCGCCGGTCAAATTCCCCATTTGGCAGCCATCTATTGGCCGTCATCACATTTCATGAAAATAATGAACAATATGTTGTCATTAATACAACAGACTTAAACTACATTTCATTTCGCTGTCACGGGATGCTCGATAGTCGAAATGTTTGGTAGCTAATTCGGATCATCACTGATTGGTTTTCCCATGAGAAATTCTTCCTGGGCCGGTGATCGCTAATCCGACAGAGCCACGCAGCTTTCAACATTCCTACTTCCGACAGTTCAACTGGAGACGTATAGGTTTCTAAATGAAGTCAGCCTTGAGTCCTAGACCGAAATATCTAACCGATATGGTAACAGAGAGATGTGAACAGTACGGAATATGCTGAGAGCCGGAAACCGGAACGTGAGCCTAATTCAGGTCGGAGCTGCTATGCTCCAATAACTCCAAGCTAACTGAGGTTCGAAAAGTTAATTTTATATGCACTTATTCTAGAAGACTGTATCTTACAAAATGACTACAATCTTAGAGGCTAGTCAAAATCCTTAGTGGGGTTGCTAAGCTGAAAAGACATTCCTGCTACTCACTCGAAGGTGCTTCTTATCACTCTATCACAGCGGTTCACAAATTGCCCGGATCTTTCTTTGTCCCTCATCTTGGAAGGTGTCAGTTAACATGTAACTCTATCACCGGCGAATGTTTGGCAGCAAATTGACTGTTTTGTCCACACAATTGGGACAAGGTTGTAGACGGAGTTGAAAATTGATTCAAAATCTATGAAGTCGAATTAAACGTGATTCCGCCAAATGGAATCAATTCATTCACCTCGTTGGGACAAAGACAGAACTGAACAGGTTTCGGAGCGTCCAGCGGAGACGACAGTGACACAAATCGGGCTGCCCTGTTCCTCGTTTTGCTGATAAACTGCCTTCTGGATCGATAAGCTGTTTGTAACAGATCGTATTTCCAGTTAGCAACCAAACTGAAGGGAATTAGAAAGATCGAGAGCTTTTCGGAATTGTTTTGAGATTCGCTAACAAATACTTACCAACGTGTCACAGTGATCTACGATTTGGTTACAAAATAGCTCGACGCATTAAAGACGGTCGGGTAAAACCGCAGGATTATCAGTAGTATGGCTCATGGAGGCAATGTAACACAAAACCAACTGTGACGAACCATTTCGGACCATGTTCATCAAAGTAAGACCTACATGACCGAACTTGGTGAAGTTAACAAAGACCAACAGATGACAACAAAAGGATCGTCATGTTAACCTAAATTGGCTTTGATAGTCGATGTTAAGTAGTATGCTTATTGCCGTGCATTCTCCACTGAGATGAACTATCGATATACGACTACAAAGTGTTCAGGATGTGATAGATAACAGTTTCTCGCGGATCTAAAAATGAATATCCAAATATCTGGCTTCTTAGAGTTATTCGTTTAACAAATTATCACGGGCATTTCTTTATGACCGGTAATCAGTTGTCATATGATTCCATACGTCAGGCAATGTGCTTTGACCTGAAAGTGCCATAATCAACAGCTGGTGAGCGATACGAGGCAGGTTTGCCTCATTCATGCTTTCATCTCAGAGTCGATGTTTTTGCTGGCAGACAGAGATGTATCGTCCCAATCCAGTTGAGAAATCCCGGTGGGTTTATCAGAGCCCACTTTTGGAGCGGGTATAGCAACGAGTCCAGAGAGCCGTGTGATATAATCACCATCACCGGCCTGTCCTTCACGTCCGCGGAACTAGGAATATGTATTTAAACCATACATGTAACAGCTTTTTTGAAAATGCGGCTGATCAAGCAGTTGTTCATGGTAGATGCGAGATCATTTGGTCGCATTCAGTATGATTGTACTACATCGATCCTTGCAACTGACCTCCGGCCCCAGAATGAACATTGTGTTTGGTTCTATCGCGCATCTTTCTTTCGTCTAACCACACAATGAAATTTGATTTCGATGAATGTGCCCAACAAAATTTTCCTTTCTTTTAATTTGTCCCTGCTCGCTGTGATTTACTCTAGCTAGTTACAAATTGGTTCATGGATTGGCATAGGGCGATTAGAAACCAGCGAACAAGTTACTGACCGATGAGGCATGGGCATGAACCGGGAATGTTTGTGCCCACACATCACTTTGCTCTCAGCCTGCTCGCCTGTCGGTTTTCCGCAAGACTTGCGCTTCTCTACCCACAAGGTGTTTCCGTCCCAGCTCATCTCTGGTTGGCAAATAAGTCCAGAATTTCAACTGGTCAAAATTGCGATTGTTTCAAATGTCATGCAATGTCTAGTCTTAATTACACAATGAACTGCATTTGATCACCTGTGATCTTGATTAAGTGATAAACTTATTTTTCCCGCGTATCCAATATAATTGACGTCATTTCAAAGGATTTCCAATCCATATTTAAATGTGGATGCCCTCCCTAAATGATGAATCGTTTATTGTAAAACTACAAATATTTCCCAATAAATGTCTCAAAAAATGTTTGTATTAAATCAATAAGACGGCAGACTGTGACCGTGTTTGCAATTGAAATTGACAAGTGAACACTATCTTTTATTTGTACTTTGTTTATTCTACCGATTGAGTTGGAAGGAAATGACCAAATACTAAGTAATTACACATCATGCAAAATTGAGTACTACTCACACGTGAGGAAACGCCAAAGTCATCAGACAAAGGTCAGTGAAATAATCGGTTGAAGGTTGACGTGAAAAATGATCACATTGAACTGGGATATTTTTAGATAAAATTCCAATATATTTTGTTTCATTTGACAATCAGTCTGTGATTATTTGACTTGTGTTTAATGATTGACTGGCATCATCATTGACCGGCCAACAGCCTCACGTTGTTCAGTTAATAGGCACTACCGATGGAGCAATCACGCTGGTACTAAATTCTCTTTTATCTCGTACGTGCGTCCTGTCAAACTAGGGGGTGCGCAACTGTTAGCCAATCATCGTTGACATTGAGGTGATAAGTTTAAGACCGGCATTCGCATTTTTGGATTGATGTGATAGATTTCCAAAACCGTGTGATGCTTTTTCCTACTTATGATACTATAGTCATTTCAATTTGGGATAAAAAGGAACACTTTCAAGTCGTCATGTTAATTTTAATCAAACACTTTGTTTTTTTTTGTCATTCGATTTGTTAAAATCAAAAATATCTTTCACCCGGAGCTTTTGACTTTGGTTTTTGGATAAAACTATTCGATAAGCTCAAACAAAAAGTAGTTACCATTAAAAATATTCAATTTCCACTCACCTACCCACCGCCCCATCACATCCCAGTCCGCTTCTCGCCGACTTGCCCCACCCCGCTCTATGCCTGTCCCAACTTGTGGACTGAGCAAAAAGCGGATGCCTCATATGGTTGTCCGATCGTCTCAGTCGGGACAATCCATGGTTTGGTGAAATTTCTCCAATTAATACCAGTCACTCTGCTATTCACTGAGGCATGCAAGCGACTGGGATAGGATTCACAAATACGCATGCACACACAACCAAACGTGTGGGCGGCCGAGTGGGGGGGGAGGGGAAGGTGGTAGTCGAGGCCATGCTGATGCTCTTGTATGCAACAGAAGTAAAATTCTTTCGACCAAAACGGCAAATATCTAAAAAATCAAACTATGATCTCGAGTAATCCTAGTCCACTCAACCGTTTCATGATGAAACTGACATTAGTGCGTTCTCTCGGTGCGGGTGTGTGTGCGTGCATGCGTGTGCGCCCCGTATGTGTGCATGTGTGAGTAGTGTTTATGTACGAATGATTCTGTTTCTCTTCTCGGATTCTTCTTCACACTTAAAAAGACTGAATAGGAGTAGATAATAAAACAATGGCTTATTTTGTCTGGGCTGTTCCCATGAGTAGTATACAAAAGTTGGTCTAAAAATGTTGGTACCTTATGTATGCTTTGGTTTATATGTGTTCACATCGTCTCGAAATTTCTTTATTCCGGAGTTATTTTGAGGTTGAAACAACCCTTTTCCCCCGGGGCTCAGCTCCAACTGGGAACACAGGAACAATTTATTTCCCCAATAATTTCACCGCATTTCTTCCACTGTAAGGTACAATCGAAATATAAGGAAAGAAAAATAAGATTAAGGTTACCACTGAAGAGCTGCCAAGGTTAGATACGTTCATAAGTTAACTACGGCAAAGCCCCATCCACATGAACTGTTCACTTTTCCATGGTTTGATGGCAACCGTTTAAGCGAACCGCGGCAGCCGTGAACTAGAGTTAAGGAAACGCTTTTGGACGTTTTGTTCCTGTCTGGTGTATTAAAAATCCAATCGAGTTTCCCCGCGTAATTTATCGACGAAAAAGATTGTACCATTTCGAAATGAAGTTCACGGGTTAGAATCCTTTCACCGACGGTCAATTTCCCCACTTGGAAGCATTCTGTCGGCTGCGTCCCCGTTTCCTGTAATCTACTGTTTCATCAGATCTGATAAGTGACGAGCGATCCACGATGTCAGAATTTGGGGATGACCTTAGATATTGACTTTGACCATTTGGTTGTCACTGGTTCGTAGACTTTTTGACACAGTTTGGGATGTGTCCGATTTTTATTTGTCTAAGCTTTTGCCCGGTTTAGCTTAGGTAGGTGGCCACGGTAGAATGATGAGCTCATTTTAATATCAAAATCTTTTTCATGGTCATTCTAAACTGTTGTTTTTTGCATTTCGGAATTAGGGTGCAGCTGGTATGGCATAACGAAAGTTTTCCGAGACCATAATATGCCATGTGATGCTGCTGAGTTTGATATTTGGTTACTGACAGCTGAAGTGGTTTGCGATTTCAGGTCTTATATCTACGATGGCCGTTGTCTTGTTAATAACCGGTTACTTTTTGTATAATGAAATGCAGACAGTGAAATTCATGAATTTCGTTTAGTTTAATCTTTACGGGGGTTAATAAATCAAGGTTGAAGACAAACAAATAATGGCCACCGGCCAAGAAACGACGAAGTAAAGCTGAATAAAGTGTTCGAAGAGAGATTCAGGGAAGCTATTGGACTTGTGACAAACGTGCACAAATCAGCTGCTCGCGGAGCTGGATAAGGTAGCTGACGTAAAATGCTGTCACATACTTGGAACCAATTAGGATGCACTGAATACCTGCTTGATTCATTTTCTTGAGCCTCATTCGTACGGTATCCTACGCACAAATTTAACACTGGGATTAGAGCTAAAGATAAACAAATCCTTACCGAACAGCCCAGTTACTAGGCTAATTAGGCAAGAACCAGGCAATTTACCGAAAGTCGATATTGTATAATTTCGTCAACTTTGTGCGGTCACTATACCGCCAGGTAGAACTGTCGAATTCTATCATGAACATTTGGTCCATACACAGTCTCCAGTGACGATATGAACGTGGATTCCACAACGCGAATTGTTCTAAGAACAAATCTATCTATTCGCTCACGAAACGACCTGATTGCATACAAACCAGTTGCTCAATTCGTAATCACACATGAACTCGTCCCATTCCAACGATCACCCTCGTCTCATTTTGAGTGACGAATTCTTCCGCCGACATGTTGGGCAATACAAATTATTTCTTTGTGCTGTCACTCGGACCTGTCACTAGAGCAACTATGGTAACCACTTTGTGGGAAAACACCTTACACGCGGACAATGTGGGCTGTTTCCTTTCAGATTGTTTTCTGAATATTTCTGGTCACTTTCTTCTGGACAAACCACGCCTTTTCAACTATTCACTAATTTGCAAGTCTAGTATAAAAAGGATATATACATATATTTATATAGATGTACATGAAAATATATTCTAAAATAACTTTGTCGTCTACTACTGGTTTTTAAATGATAGACTTATCGATGTATCAAAATGAGTGAATGAACTTGCATATCACGTGATCAGTATTGGACTAATTTTCAATATATATATATTTTTTGAAAAAAAACCAATTCGCAATTGTTCTACTCTTTTGTTAGATGGCACAAACTATTTCGGATGAATACAAAAATAGTTAATAGGCGGACTTTGTGCAAATGTTTGCACGAATAGGAAAACGAAACGATGGTTTAGAAGTTTGTATTTTTGACACGTGATTTAGTTAGCTGGATGACTTTAGAATGTAAATTTATGGTTTTGGACACACCGGCTTTTCTACTTTCAAATATAACTTTTGTTCCTCTGTGTATTTGTATGTATTTCTCTCTCTCTCTCTCTGTTTGTATGTGTGTGTGTTTGTGCGTGTGTGCATGAGCGAAGAACATGGGCAGTTTAGACCACCCACTCACTTGTTTAACCCACAAGAATACAATCGTTAACGATCGTCTACATGTTAAGATTAGTTTACTCAGACAAATTCTTCTGACGAGATCCGAACAGTTGTTGTTGGTGTTGTTGTTCGTGATAATGATGAATGCGAATATTCAACCCACACACCGCATTGTGGATACATTTAGAGCAAAATGTAAGTCCTGACAATAATTTTCAAAATTAGGGTAAAATTTCCAGGTGACCCGAGTAGATAGGTCCTACAGGTCGCGAAAGACTGCTGGTTCGATCCGGCGTGGGAACAATCACAATTTTGCCTTTCTACAACATCCGATATATATATATATACATATATATATATATATATATATATATATATATATATATATATATATATATATATATATAATCACCAGTTTGCAACATTGCCGGAACAGGAAACCGGTGGAGAACAAATACACAGAGGAAACCAGGAAGACTTTTGCGTAGGTTTTGCCATACGGATATGCCGGGTCTCTGAATGTCTACGGTGATCGATAGATTTTCCGTGTGAGTGTGTGTGTGTGTGTGGAGGGGGGGGGTTGATATCGGTCAGTCGACTATTGAAACCGTAGTGAAGAATTAAATTAGAGAATTTTTTATCCGAACCCATGATACACAGAATTTCAGCTGCAGGAAGACGGGATATTATGAGAATCTCGTAGTTAAATACATCGATGATCAATTTTTCACGTGACATTTCTTTAAATTGAGCCAAATTTACTGGGTGTTGCGTACAATCTTCCGTCACTGATATGCCAATCAGTACAGAATGTCGCGTGTGTTTTGTACACGGTCTTTCAGTTATTTGCAAATCACAGTATGATTTGCCCCCTTAGACTAACTACCAAACTCGTTAGCATTTGTCCGTGCTGTTCTGTGGCAATATCTCAATCGCGAAACGGACCCCCCATTCTCAGTATGGGTCATTCGAGATGCACGATTATTTCGGAACAATTCTAATGGATATCAAAATGAGAGATCAGTTCAGCGCATGGGACAAACACTAGTGACCGTAATATGACATTTACGTATCCCTATTTCTCCCCCCCCGTTCCTGTACTCATTTTGTTTTTACCACGCTTTTGTTGGTTTTTTGGTTCCTCGTCCCCACTCTCACCCCCCCCCCGGGGACTCTGAAATTCAAGCAAGCAATCCAAACTTATGACATCACACAACACTGTTATAGTGATGGACATGTTAACGGAATGCCTTACTCAACTATGCCGACAGTGAGACGAGTACGCGCGCTACATGTGTCTTGTATGTCTGACGTGACTATTTTGACAATCGTACTAAGTTAACTGCTCTCGGTAAGAATAAGTTTTCATTTCTTCCGGTTAGGTCACTCATTTACCAAAGAGTCATTCGATCTCCATTCCTCTCACTCACTCACTCACTCACTCACTCACTCACTCACTCACTCACTCACTCACTCACTCACTCACTCACTCACTCACTCACTCACTTACTCACACTCACTCCCTCACTCTCTCACTCACTCACTCACTCACTCACTCACTTACTTACTTACTCACTTACACCACTCACTCACTCTCTCTTTCTCGCTATATATATATATATATATATATATATATATTTCTCACCAGAGTCGAATCCGTAGCATCAGGGGTGTGCATAGAAGCTCTTTGTCGAAGAGTCCACAGAAGAACCACAACTGTGATTCGTTGATAATTCCTTGTCAGTTGAGTTGAGCCAACCTTAGGAACGAGGGCAGAATGCCCCAGAATATACGTGTGTATATATAGAAGTAGGAAGTAGTGTCTGGATGCGTGAATATATATATATATATATATATATATATAGGATCCCAATTGCCGACACTTTCATTTGCTGCTTATACGTTGAAGAAGTTATTTTAAGCTGACTTTACGATGTGGACGATAGTTTTAGTCATTTGTAAGATAATTCAAATCTGCCTGAAGAGTGATCTTTCTCACAACCCCACGCCTCCATCCTCCGCCAACATTGGGTGTTCTTAAATTTGCTGACGTTTCCTTCAATCTTCCGCCTATTTCTGTCTATTCACTGGTCTTCCTACCTCAAGTAATTCATAACAAACTTTCTTGGACAAAATATGCTGAAATCGTCCCCCCCCCAAGCAGCGCAGACTATCGTTGTTGTTCGTTAGGTTGAGACAAAAAGACAGCTCAGAGTGCTTTGTACATGTGTTCTTCTATTTGTCGTTTTATGCTTACCAATCCTATGGTTTTACTTACAACTCGGTATTCATTCCTAGCCGGAAAATGAGTGCTTCAATTCTGTTGGCAGACCTCTGAAACGGTTTCCAGTTTGTACAGAGGGGGGGAGGGGTGTTAACGGTAATACACCTGCGAATTTCACTGTTTGAAACACTTGGTTGCCCATATCCTATCCAACTGGAATGACCATGTTCACACATTATTATCTGGACCTTGGTGTTTGCCAATTTGTCCTGATATTTCAACTCCCCGCTCCTCGTATATCTTTGTACAGGAATAACCTTATTCCTTACTTTCGTTTGTTTATGTGTAAGTCGTGAACTGGTGATAAGTGCTCACGGAGCTTATCTCCATCACCGTTGTTATTTTGTCGACCCGTTTATTTTGTCATAGTGTGCATTGGTAATTTTCACATTTCTCGTACGTTTTTGTTTGTTCGAGGAGAAACAATGTTCCAACTAACACGATTTTCCGTGATTATAGTATTCATTCATATTTTATCAAACAATTTTCACCCTCGCTCGTCCATGCCCGTGTCTGTTTCGTTAGATGGTTCGTGAACGGTCGACAGGTGGAAAATTTGGTCGATCCGTGGTATCGTTTACGATTGACACGGAATATGCACAATGCAATTTTTCGTTGTATTGCCATTTCAAACAAGAAAGGACATGCCGAATTGACCGTGCGTGTCAAATGTAAGTTGCTCATTCAATCACCGGAAGTGGGAATTTTGACCCCAATCTTTGTTCGTATAAGATGACCAAAAAGTAGCCAATGCAGCCTTACTTTTTCCCAATTGTTCCAGGACCGACAGACGAAGAGAGCTTCAATTTAATTGACTGATGAAAGGACACCTGTGGTTCGTTTGGACGAGTATACAAAATGAAACTGTGACTGATACCAATCGGATGTGCCCAAATGATGGAGAACGCTCGATGACTAGTTGAACTAATAACCTGATTTGAAAAAAACAAAACGACGAATGTTATTGTGGGCAGCTCCTATATTTCACCCGAGCCTATTTTTACTAAGATGGTAGGAATGGTATCAACTTCAATTTTCTGCCAATCATCGACGAAGAAACACAATTCAGTTCGTTCATGGGACCGAAAATCGATCTACATGCAAGTGCACGATTTACTAATGAATCCGAGACAGTTTCACGCGTCACGTATTCCAGTAGAACAATCACGTTCTTCTCGGACTACTCGTACCATTGGTACCAATTGATCTATCATGACTGAGAATCAAAAAGTGTATTCCAGTTATCCAACTCATTTTCATTTCATTTAAAACGAACAATTTCACATTAAGATTAGTTACCAGGTCGTTGATTTGTAACGGGTATTTGGTGAAGATAAGTGTCAATCGATAACTTGCATTATTGATTTCCACGTTGACTTCAGTTGACGTTCTGACATGTTAAATTGTTGAAACACTAGCTAGGTACCAACATGGGCTAACTTTGTTTGTTATCTCATAGAAACAACTACTCAAAAGAAGAAAATAAAGTGACCGGTTGCAAGTTAAAAATCTGAAAAACTGCACAGATTAGGAAATATTTGGAATAAAAGAAAGTCCTTGGCTACGACATCGAGACATTTCATTCACTGTCTCCAATCGTCGTTTGGGAGATGAGGGGCTTGAAGTGTGTGGGTCTCGTAGACATCTAATTCGATAGTCTAAAAGCAACTGTACCGGACAGCCCAGTGATGAGAGATTTCATACCTTTTTTCTATGCAACCAATGGACCATCTTTCAATCATTACTCGCCTCGAATAACAGTATACAGCGAGGTCACTGTTCTATGGATATGCACAAAACATGCCCCAACTACATTAATCTATTCATATTTGAGTGGCTCTTTTATGCATTGAACTCAACCATCTTACACCTATTACTGGTACTACTACTACCACTACTACTACTACTACTACTACTACGAAGACATCTGTGTTCATGCACTAAAACTTCTCACATCCCTTGTTCTCAACGTCCATGTTTCGAAGCTGTACAGCAGGTCCATTCTTAGCGATGCTACTTAAACTCGATCTTTGATCGGCAACCGAATGTTACGCCGAGCCTACATATGCCTCACTTTAGGGAGCGCCATCCGCGCTTTCTGAATTCCCGAAAACGATCACAAATGGTTGCTAAGATTTTCTAGTTATCAGTTGGTAACGTCGATGATACATGTTATGACCAACTGTTAACTCGACCAAGTGCCTGTTGACGATTTTAAAACTTGGAGTTGGCCCTGAATAGATCAACAGGCCGAAACAGTGCGAACCGAATATCCACCGGAGAGCACAAATTGAAATCACCAATTGAATTGCATATCTTGGTATGGAAATTATCAAATTATCAAAACGGGAATAACTTGTCTCAGCCTCGATTTACTGTTAGAGCGCTTGTGGATTAGGGCCAGTCCAAACAGCTCCAACATTTACAGGCTGTGAGAATGATTGCAGTCACCTATTTTCCATCGAACCATCGGAATTCGGAATGATTTCACACACGGAGACCCTAGTCCCTGAAATAAAATTTAAATTGCCTCTAAAGAGATGCGATCATGAAATGAACCAATTTCATCATTTCTCTTCCATTCGTGTTGTTCATCCCCATCCGGATGTTATTCAGTTGGTCCGCAGTTCCAAGAACCGTCTGCCCTTTTGTTTACCGCGTCACCCGGTGAAGATGTGGCCATGGCATGTCCGGCTCGGGGAAATCCGGAACCACGAATTGATTGGCGTCGCGAAAGTGGTCACGAGGTCTTGCATCGTGGGGTCACATATCGGAAGGATAATTTACGAGAAGAAGATTTTGGTACTTATGTGTGCACAGCATACGTGCAAGATTTTCCGCCAATTTCCAAACAAATGTATATTGCAAAACGACGTAAGTGAATCACGATTCACACAATTCGAACACATTTCCATCTCTTGTCAGGCCCTAGTTTTTTTTCTTTCCCATCGTTTCGGTGGTTTATAGAATCACCCTGAATGCGAAAATTTGTTCTGTCCAATTGCGACGTGAAATAGCGAGAGACTTATTTGGATCAAGCATGAAGCTGATCAAAATGTTGTATATTACATGATTTGGTAACCAAATATTGAAGAACAAGATCGTGTGTCCGTATTAAATTAGAAAGCTTTGCCCAGAAACTGTGAGACAAAATTAAATAAGTCACAAGGCAATGAACTCTGATGCTTTGACCACGAACTACGGGGAATACAATAGGATTTGTCTAATTCTGACCAAATTACTCTTCGAACGGGATTTCGAAACTCGACATGTTTGCAAGTCGTCTCGTAACATTTCATTTCCTACCTCTAATCGCGAATGTAAATCTGAACATAAATCGATGTAATAGATTGTCGCACATTCATAGAAGCCTTTTCACTCACCGGTTGAATTTCGACTTTGCACACATCAGTCCCCTTTGGACCGGTGACAATCTCAACAGGATGCAATACTATTCATCAAAACCAACCGGTAAGAATAAATCCAGGACAGTGTTCGAGATCACGTGGTTACAAAAAATAGACTTCATACAAAAAGCAGATTTTTAGATGCATGCGTTCTTGTCACTCTAATTCACGGACCGAAGAAAAACGTGAATCGACCGAAGACGTGTGTCAATGTGTGTGCACTCGGATACGTACCTCTACATGACAATCCTTATTTCGTTCTCGTCTAAAAAAAATTTCATCTAATTCACTAATCTATTAAGACAGGAACTTTAATTTATATTAACCGAAACACAAATCCGTAAAATGAAAAAAGCAAGAACGTACCGACGTGCTACTAGCAGTTTAATCAATAAAAATTCGAAAGTGCCCAATATGGCAAGTACGCAGAATTCGGCTATATATATATATATATATATATATATATATATATATATATATAGAGAGAGAGAGAGAGAGAGAGAGAGAGAGAAAGAGAGAGAGATGAAGAGTGAAAGTCGTCAACCCTGACTTGAGTTAAACAATGTCACGAGGATGGAATCAATCGGTAAAAATTTGCGAGTGCCCCTGGCTACTCTTCAGTGACAGATAACACCAGAGAAGTGCATGACCAATGGACTCGAATGACGCTTTCAGATCAAGAAAGACAGACAGATGGTAAGCGTACGGAAGGGGCGTCTGCGTTGTGATGCTTGTCTTAGGCAGAGATGTGGTGGGTGTAATGAGATCACCATGACATCACCGATTTCGAAGTAATAAATGAAATCTGTTGACAGACAACTTGGAAAAGAATCACGTTATCCAATAGCAAACTGCAAATGGACCGGGGTAAATAAATTACTGTGACTCATATTAACTAGGTTCCTTGGAGGGGAATTTTTCATTGACGAAAAACAGGGCACTTGTTTGTTTATCTTTTGCTTCCATTTTTATTGATGAAACGAAAGTTCACGTCATTTTTCAGGAAGGGGGAGATGGTCAACAGAGGACTGTCAACTAGGGAAGTTCACCGGTCGTGAGGGGATTCGAACACGGGAACCTCGCGATCTTGTCCGATTGATGACCGCCTGATCACGTGATCCCCGATTTTGTTTTGCGTGGGCATTTTCACCCATGCTAGTATATAATTTTATTTCACTACTCCCTTTATTCTTTTTGACAAATACCAGGTCCACCCATCATTCAACCAAATCCTCTGGTTCCCGCTCGTCTTGGAAGACCAGCTCGTCTGCGATGTACCGTCAATTCAGTTCCCTTGCCTCCCATGGGTCAAACGCACTGGTTTTACAACGGACGACCAATTAGGCCAGATTCGCAGTAAGCACATCGGTTGTTGTTAGAAACTGTCCGTGATTTCGTAATTCAGGTCTTTTTGCATTCGGATCATTGAACATTTCACCGACACCACGTGGACTGGTTTCCTCTGTCATGTTTTTATTTAATATTTTTCCCCTCTTCGTCCTAACTCAAGCATTAATCGATGTAAGAAAACGGGGGGGAAATGCCATGTTCATGGTAACTTTCGTCTTTCACAACCCTAGACGACCTGATCCATTACCTCGTGCATGAAAAAAAAAGCTGAACTTAGAACTGGGTGTGTCTAGAACGATTATGGTCTCAGATAAACAATAACGTTAGACACGGATTGCTAACCACGAAGAGCCGGCAGATATCAGTCAAAACGTGCTCGGACAAGGAAATCTCGAATTGCGCCAAGCGTACTTGTTTATCGCGACCCCAGAAACGACCAACCAAACGAACAGTGTTTCGCAATAACAGTCAGTTCAAACAATTGTTCGGACGGGAAAACACTTAAAGATTAACTTTGTCGGTCGGTCTTCTCTTTTGGCTTTCGACGAGTAGGTATCATAATGAAATAGAAGGGAAGAGAGACTAAACAACTCCGTTACAGTTTCAATCTCACTGAGAAAAACTTGGTTTTTTTTACGGTTGTTAATAATAACATGTCCATAAATAGACGGGTTCGGGCACAAGCCCTAGATATGAATCTGTCGGCCCGGATTACACGATATGTGCGAATTTCGTGCGTAAGAGTTCATGGATCCAATGCATGATATCTGGCTACGACTATCTCAAAACGTCGACCGACACATGTTGGCTCGTATGTATTAGCTTAATCACATACCATCTCAAACGATGTCCGTCGAAAAATCATCTCAGTCAGACGTTTGCAGTTTGATGCGAATATCGATCATTGGGTTAACAGACTAGCACTAGCACTAGGCAAATCCCTCGTTGCGTATCTCCAATTTGGTAACCCCCGTGTGTACTCACACACGAAAAGAGACAGGTGCATCTAAAGGAAACGACTGTTTACTTGCCACAGTTTCA
The DNA here is from genome assembly GCA_008360955.1 of Fasciolopsis buskii. NCBI lineage: Eukaryota > Metazoa > Platyhelminthes > Trematoda > Plagiorchiida > Fasciolidae > Fasciolopsis > Fasciolopsis buskii. Next base: position 47,345 of record LUCM01010004.1, read on the forward strand.
CCGTACGGAAAATCGAACACATACTCAATTGTCTCCGGGCTGAATAAAATGTTTTACTGCAGTAGAACCATTTGATTTATTTCAACTGGACACACTAATTTTCTCATACGTAAGTGGCAGTAGATTTTCTCGATTAGAATGTGATCGGTTGTTGTGCACATGTTATACGTGTATATTATTTCTGCACGCATAAGCCGGCGGTGCCCAAGCGGATAGGGTCGTGACGTTTGGATGTGAAAGTCGCGGGTTCGAATCCTCCCGGAGCCGGTCAACTTCCCCGCTTGGCAGCCCTCTGCTGACCGCGGCCCCCTTCCTGAAAAGTGATGTACATTGTTATTTCATTAATAAGGGAAGTAAAAGATAAAAGATAACTTTGATTAGCAACAATTTGGGATTGTAAACTACCATTAGGAATCACCGGATGGTGAGAAAGCAAGTGATCCCATGGACCAGTAACAGGCCAAGGATACATCATGCATTGAACAGTCTTAGCCTAAGGCCCGAATGAGATCCGAATGAATTCTCCATTAATACTCTCTAATTGTATACTACTGTTTGTGTCCACCTAAGTAGCGTTATTCTATCAAAAATCGATCGATAAATAATACAAAACTTTATGCTATTCAAAGCAGGGCAATGCAGTAGTAAACCAGTTTTGCGGCGCATCTAAACGGATTGCCAAATCTCGTTTCAAATTTGTTCTTCTCCTACTTTTTCATTCCATCGTTTTCTACTCTATTTTTTCTTCTTCTCGACCGACCACACTTTTGAACGGGAGGAATTTATCGGTGGCGTGGTACTTATATTACACATCGCTCACGTCATGATGACCGACTACGGGAAATATAATTGCACTGTACAAAACGGATACGGAGTAGATTGGAAACTTATCGAACTGGTTCACCAAGGTTAGTGAATTCCAATTGGAATCTGTCCGTTTACTCGTCATGGTTATACCAACAAATTGCACACCGAGAGTGAACAATGTGCTTTGACACTGGACAGAAGACAGACCAATGAATGTGTCAATCATAAAGTCAGATATAGATTGCCATGATGTTTGCTTACCTGCTTGATCTGAGTCACGTACTCACGTGACCAAAGATGCAAACAAATATTGCTAATCGATGGTCGATTTCACGACATGCTACCGTAGCCCAAACATCGAGCACACACACACACACACGTGACTTATTGGTGGATCCAACTGGAATTTGATCATCTGATATGATTCCACTTTTCAGGTCACCTGTGAGTAGATTTTCAATTTCACTGCCTGCTTCAATGAGACTGGCTAAATTCCTCGGTTTACTACCCAACCATGTTCATCAAATAAATACTATCTATTTATATATTGATTGTCAACTTGCTTATGTTCAGCCGCATGAACTGACAGTTTCTCGATACATGCAATGGTTCTGTAAATCGTGTAATTGTCCGTAATGTTGCCAAACAATAGCCTGTAAACAAGTGTCTTCTAAAAATCTTTAATTCAAATTGAATATTAAAATCCAATTTGAATATGTTCATAAAATTGTACGACTAGAAATCCTTCCTTTAAAGGCTCTAGTTTGATTGCCAACTCAAGTTCTGGATCATACGGAATTTTTCGACCGGGAATACAGACAGGAAACGAGTCACGATCACGGACACTCTAGAAACACCAGATGAAGCAGAATGAACCAAATTTCCACTAAGTTATGAAGGTCGCCCAAAATTGAGTGGTAATCGAGAAAGTGGTTTTGTGCTTCCGGGAGTCTACACTTATTGATCTTCAAGATAGCTGTCATCGTTTGCTTTTTTTCGTAATTCAATGCTACCTTTATGTCCACAACCAGAACAAGGAACCAAACTCGTATGGATATTCTGTTCTTACTAACACCGTTAGTTACCAAGACACCATCGTCCCCTTCCCGCTTTCTTTGTCCAATAGTTTCTAAACATGACTGACAAATCCGAGTCTTAGCGCCAACATTGCTGCTAGTTCCCTTCAAGCGTACAGGAAACGGAAATTGAAAATCACACCTTTTTAGGTGTAAGCATCCGGAGGAGCCCAGCTCATTTTATTGTCAGTTGATCACGTGAAATTATGTCTTCTCGTTGTTGTTGTTGTTGTTGGGGTATTTTGTGCACGGAACCACTGCAATCGAAAGAAAAAATAGTTAAATTTAACTTCGACCAGTTGCAAACAACACGAGAACGATTGCACTGGACTGTCGCGCAATAAACGATATATATATATATATATGTATATATCAAACCGTATGGGATAGAGTGATACGTGTGAAACTGAGCTTGTTCTGATAGGCTTTAGTTCGCGCAGGTATTACATCACTATTTTACAACGAAAGTGTCATCAATTTAGGATCTGCACGGGAATGTAGCTTTGTCTAGATAGCAATGTGAGGATCGTTGAGTTCAAGCTGCACGATAGAATGTAGCATAAAGTTGAGGTTGATGATGAAATCGCGTGCTACCTTGGACGAAATCACTGATTCACGAGTCTAAATCCGTTTCGAATGTGTCACAGAATCCCCCGGGTCAATACAAGGTGATAAACAGGCTTGTTCTCAGTTACTCATACTCATACACCAGATTTGACATGCGATTACAATGGCTTGCAACTGACTCTAAGCTTTTTTTTTCAATGTAGACGTGAGAGGTTTGGGTATGATTGTAATCACATTTTGAAATGATGAAGTGATTTCCCACTCAAAGTAGACGACTCTGAGTTGAGCCAGGGAATCTCGGACAACGAGGGAGATATTTGGAAGAATGCATATCACTTCAGATGTGCTTAGGACGTAAACCTTTACAATTCCTAATCGTTTATCCCACTACTACCAATACTTTGTGGACAGGTCAACCAATAGACCCAATCTCAAAGGAGCCGATAAACAGATGCACACGGAAGGCGGGTGCAGAATCTCACACGTAGCCTTTCAGTTTGAAAAAAAAACAATCGGTTTGGATGGAAATAGAGTTTTTAGTTGACAATGTTAGAATTTGTTGTTGATCGTGACTGATAATCTTCGTTGGGGTAACTTTGCGCCAAACCCTATCACCCCATCCCTTTGTGTTCTCTAACGTGCGGTATTCTGTTTGAACATTTAACAAGGTAATTAATTTTTGCACACACATGCGCACGTTGAATGACAGGAACAAACATGGTGAATATGTGACCATCACCATTCCTTTCAGTTCTTGGTTATCATATTTAGGGTTATGAGTCTCTTTGTTCGGCCGTATCAAAGTTGGATACGATTGTGGTCACGAGCCCTCGAGGGGTAGATGCATAAACCGCGATAATCCTGTTTCATAACGAAATGAGTGTAAAACGAAGGGAGATCAGGAAAGTTTTGCGGAGCAAATTGAAAAATAACACGCTATTTGGTGCACCATAAAATATATATACATATATATTCATTTACTTATATACTTATTCATTATGCATATATTGGAACACTGATTGGGAAACTACTTACCAACAACGCCGTGTTCCGGGAAAGTATACACTGCTAGAAATGCCAAACGGGTCTGATTTGTGAAATGATATATCAACAAATGCAAGTGCTCAAATCACCACTAAAAGGAAGAAGAACGCTCCTTACGTCGGTCCCTTCTGGTTTACTAGGAAACAGTAAAGGTACAAACGCAAACCCCCCGCACCCAGGATCTGTTATGAAATGGATAAATTTGAGTAGAACGCCTATCCTATACAATCCCAAATGTAATTTAGGTAGATATTCACTGAGTAGCACCACAATTAATTGTGCCCTTCCGAAAATGTGGTCATATATGAACTCACAGCCTGTGCCCCATTGCGAATGCACAATGTTCGTTCTTATCTGGTCCAACAACTCTTCTAAGAATGACTTACTATCGTAAAGACATCCACATGTTCGAACACACAGACAAAAAAACACAGACAACCAACTTAACAAGAATGAGCGGGGTAGTGACAAAGCCAAACGACCGTTCCTCGTCAATATTTGTCTACTTTCCTAACGAATTACAATATTTTGAACTTCCAGTCAGATGAACCGTATGATTTTCGACTAGGTCAAGCGCAAATGCCTAATTATTGTTTATGACTTAGCAGTTTCTATCTGCCCGATCATCACATAATCCTGTGAGTTCCACTGCCACCCGTTCATCTCGAGATACTAGTCTGACAATCAGCGAGCGTTGTGAATCACTACAGTTGGTTAGGCTTGTAGTATGTCGTAAACTCGCGATTTAACGGTTCGTAGCATCCATGATTTGTAGTTTTCTCGGTCGGCTAATCTGGTCAAAAACATGGCAATCATCCCCCCCCCCGTGTATTCTCGACCCAGACACAAACGTGCCTAGATGCATATTTTTACCAACCACATCGATCTAGATCTAACTCAAATCTTGCGGAAAATAAGCACACGCATACCACCGCCCACCCCGTCAAGAGTGGAGAGCGGAAATTAGCACCAGATCACGCATGTGTGCATTCATTCTTCGGGAAGTAAACAGCACATACTGCCAACTGTATCCGTATTCCTGTTGTCACATACTAAGCCAGGCGATTCGTAGTAGGAGATAAATGGTGGCACTGGGAATTTTGACAGAATTTCATGATCCCGACATTTACTACTTTTACTTTGCAAGTAGTTCAAGTGAAACGAGCGAAGAAAGGATTAGTGTAGTGTCACCTGGCTCCATTTCTCTGGTCTGGCGAGAACAAACCACGTTTTGGGCTTGGTGATATAATGTCTGAGAAAAGAATCCCACGATCAGAAACTCTTTTCATACATATATTTTCTTTTGCAAACCATGCCATTTTAACAAAGCAGGTTGTCACGCCGGAACCGGCGTTAACGCATAACGTAATAAGACGACTTGGAGGCAAACCAGAGTTGAAGACAATCCACAATCACAAACCGGAAGTATCGTCTATGGTGACATGAGATTTGGATTTTCACCTGAAATCTAACAGAGGCAAACGAATTTATTGTCGGATTCCCACTGGGTTCAGCGAAGTTCTTCAAACCGAGTTTGACTAATGATCTAGTCAAAGTTAGGGAAACTGAATCAGTTGCAAATATAACGATAGATCGCTTGGAAAATTTTACTGTGCGGAAGCTATGCCAGTTTGTACACGATTGCATGGTAAATGAGCAAACAAGAAACAGAGTCAAGAGATATGTGTTTGTCGGTTAGCACGACAGGCAAAGGTTGTTTTATAACTCCTGTCTCATTGAAAGATGGGATTTCGATTTATCCAGGATTGAAAATCAAATAACGTTTTCGATCTAGTCAAATCTGAATTTGCGAACCTATCACTTTTCGCTCTCACTGTTATTTCTCTCTCTCTCCCCCCCCTCTATCCCCGAACACAGAAGATATACCACTTCAATTCATCATCGGTACTGCTGTCGCCTTGGGAATTCTCATTGTGGTTGGACTTATCTTGCTTTGTGTCTGTCGTCAGCGTATCTGTGGTCGAAAATATAAAAAAGGTAAGATCACAGCTATTATCCGTGTGAACTTTCTGTTTGCATTTTTTGTAATGATTAGATGGGATTTGAAGGTGCTAATTTTCTCCAGCTGTTATCAAGTTTTTGAATAAAAACAAAATCAATCAGACAGATATTCAGCGGGGTGCCGGAATAATTAGCCAAATGCAGAATTATTTTTAATAAGAATTGAATCGATGGGTTTTGTTTGGCTAATGCTGTGCGATTGGTCGAAGTTGTACTAATGCTACTACTATCAGCGTATTGAACTGACCAGTCCCCAATGATTGGGTCACGTGTTGCGTATGGCGAACACTCGTCTACCATATCGCATCCAATTTTGGGTTCCTCTCGAGGAATGAAAGAATTCACCTGGATATCAGCAGACGATGTGGCAACGCGAGATGAGAAAATGTAAAGCGAACTTAAGTAAAATAAGTGTCTCACGTCTTCGTGGTTGGGGTCCAAAAGACTCGTGAGCTAGCTGGCTGGAGACACTTAAGGATATGGCAGTGAACCGTGAATAGCGTCGATCGTGTCACAATGAGTCACAATGATTGAAAGAGTGCGTTTTTAAATTTAGGCTGTGTTCCATGTGTTGGCTGCAGCAGCATCTTATCTTTTCCCACCTATGTTGGTCCACTCCCTGTTCCTCTTGGATATTCACTCTTTTTATAGAAACGTGTAACTCTGGGGTAAGGCAGCGGTCAGTGAGGCTTGCCTTGCTGTTTAACGCTGAAAGATGATGATAATGATAATGCATACGCTAAGACCACTCAGCAGTCTTAGTTAAACTGTTGACGCTGATCAGTACAAGGCCAAGATTGTGCATTCTGTGATGTCAGTTGTAGGGTGAAAGTAGCCCGTCCTTCATCAATGACGTGACATTGGATGACGAATCTTCCGAAAATACAATCAAATCTCCTATCAAGTAGCAAATTACTGAGGGGCTTGCTCTCACCTGAAAGTTGTTTATCTGGTGAGGTCGGAGGTGTCTCGCAAAATCCAGTGACGGACTTTTAGGGCGTTGTATCACTTTGTCGTGATGCTGCGTTGACAATCAGCTGAGCTAACGTAATGGCTAGGGTGGTCAACTCACAATCGTTCGTTCCGAATTCAGGTTCCAGTACCGGCGCGATGACTAGGCTTTGACGGTGATTCCTAACAAGGATGAAACATCTGTGCAGAGCTTTCAGGAAATTTTATTGAAAAGTTGGATGCACCCACTGCAAGACGACTGATTCGGAAATGAAATTATTCATCATTCTTGTTCGCAAACTGAAATTTTTTACGTACAACTTGCCTCTGGGAACCATAGAGGCAGTGCACAACTGGTTCATCCTAGTTTGACATAACCAGTGGGACACATCTGCCATACTGGAAGCGGGGCGCCAACCAAAAGCCGAATTTTTTTTAAAAAAATGGTTTCTCGTGCTACCTCAAAGCAATTAAAGATTAATTAAACATGTCCTTCGGATCCGGTCTGACTGTGTTGTCTGTTTCGATCGGAAAGTGATCGACGAGGTTAATTCATGGACTAAGTCCTAGTTAGTTGGTTTGCTTCGTTAGAATAATGGTTCACGTGACACTGATGGTCGAGAGCTTGGAGCTCAAGCAGTAGAATATCTGCCCGGTAAACCTGAGGTAGCCGGTTGGATTTCGGTTAGTGGGATGGGATTTTGGATACGTGGTGCCTAAGTGAATTTTCCATTCTGCATAACGGTCTTATTTGGCTTGATGACCACGAATCTCAAATCACCGATATCTTTTGGAAAGCTAGTTAATATAATTTGTCCTGATACGCTGCGAATTGCTTTTTTTTGAAAAGATCGCGCATAGCCTAGATGGTAATAGATCATTTCAAAAACGAGTAGTAGAGAAAAAACGGGCAAATTCTATTCTTTATCAGTGTGTCATGCCAGGAATAGGGACAATGATTAGTCAAATAATACCTGTGACCGATTAAAATGATCGTGAACTACAACCATTTGAAGATGGGTTTTAGAGGCAACGATCCAAGCTACAAGGAAAGAAGTAACCGAACAGTGTAGAGCTGCTTCTGTTTAGATTCTTGTTTAACTAAAGAGAATTGACGAATTTCAGCCTGAGCGAGAGTAAGGAACAGGGTTGGTCAAATATCCGGTGATGATGGGTGACAATAATCGCTTGTCGAATATGCTCTAACCATTAGGATAATTCATCATGATCAATTTGGATAGGGTGCTACCATATTAAGTTTGTTGTAACATTGTATTGTTTCGCATTACACCGTATGATAGATTTTTTGAAAAGTTCGGAAACTTAGTTTCTTCCTAGAATCACATTTAAATCGTTAGGAGCATGAACGGATGATAAATCCATTTAAGAATCACACGGTGATTCGTCGGACGATTTTCGTCGGTCAGGCAAGGCTAAACTTTAGAAAAAATTATGCATCCATCCGTATGCGAAACATACTACTGAGAAGAAATACCAGTACTTTGAGAAACCTTCATTTCAATCAACAGCAAAGGAGAAAAACCTGTCAATATTAATGTGCAAGCTAATAGACGATGATTGCTAGGTGAAATAGTTTGGCTATGAAAGTTTGAACACAGCTTTCTCAAAATTTCTTCTTTCTTACCATATATTTTGGGAAAATATGGAATAGTGAGTTTGTGATAAATATCGATAAACGGGTGGATGCACGTGAATGGCAGGATGATAGATCATTAATTGAGATATGAGTAGGATTTGGAAGACTTTCCGTGCGTAATTCTTGGCAAGTATTGATATGCAAATGACATGTTTTATCGATAAAAGACAACAGGAACAAGCAGAACGCGACAAACGATAGGCAGTTTGCTTTGGACATGTGACGACAGGATTAGAGTACATTCTTGCAACCAAAGAAAAGCACGGAGGATCGTTAGAACCGATGAAATATAATAAAGAGTGCAACAAACTTGCGTCCAATTTCATTGGGGTGCCATCAACTTGCATAGTGTCACCGAAAGAAGTGAAAACTTTTATAAATATCACGATATTAGGACGAGACCAAAAATGTGTGTCCCATTAGATTAAATTGGCGACCAACCGAATTTTTCCAGTGTTAGACAAATCTCACACTTCGTTTCATTGTTTTTTGGGTCAAACTTTGAACACTTAAAGGTCCCGATTTTGGTATGGAACGAAATATCACCTTTTTTAGCACGAGTATTCTAGTGGCATCGAACCTAGAGACAAGCAGACCATACGTTGTCTGCGAAGGCAAAAGATGGGATCGTACCAGAAGAAGAAAACAGAACAAACAAGAGAGATCTGCTTTATTTTTTGTCTCGTAATGGTTCTACTCCCCCCCATGGTTCGCACGAAGGTCAAAACAAAGCTGCTCTAACGAAAATGATCCGTCGAATACAACGAATTGTTATTTGACTCGATACAGTTTCAAAGATGAAAAATCTGCACCGGGACAGTTATGACATCGCCCGATCTGGTTCATTAATACCATATCTTCGTTGTTTGGCTTCTCAAATTTCATTTGCTGTTGATAGAAACAAGTTAGCAATCTAGGATGGCCCTGACGTTAACTTGGATGCAGAACTATTTCAACCACCACCAACCAATCACAAGATCATCACTTCTCATTGCTAGTGTCTCATTTTCGCATAATGTCTCGCTTGTATTGTAGGACGTCCGACATCCGTGCAAAGCATCCCGGTTTCAAAATCCACTCAGCCATCGTTACAAGACTACGGAGTTGTTAATACGGAATTTAAAGTGCCCGGAAACGTTCACGACGGGACACAGCGTCAGGCATACTATCCGTGGTTTACCAACAATGCTCACGTGCAAGGAACTTATGTACGCTGTGGTTCTGATATGGATGAACAAGTAAGTCTGAACAAATTAGACTTGCTAGTCAAAATGTTATGTCCGTATCACGGAAGTTCGCGGGAAATTCATCCGTGATGAGATTATTCAACAATTTTATCCCAATTTGAAGACAAATTTGTACGATTACCTGCACACTCGTCAGTTACGATGACCACTTGATAATGAACTACACGGGAGACAAGCAACGACAAAATCACAGCCCCGGAGTGATGACTAATGACGAAGTAGACTTTAGTCTCACGAAATGCCAAAGTCGGCAATCGTTGACGAACTAAATATTTACAACAGGCTAATTACAAAGCAGGTTAGGCAACTCACATCTTGTTGAACGTTATGGAAAAAGGAACAAGTTATATTAACCATTTTCAACCTCTTGCATGAAACATTCCGATATATACATATATATTATATATATTATATACATATGGTACAACATTAATTTGTGCGTGCAAGAATTAGAGGAATCCGTTCGTATTGAGATACGTAATGCACTTCTTTGTGCACCGAACATATTAGGGCAAATTTGGCGTTTGTCATGGAAATGATTCTAACTTTTCCTCTCCGGAAAGTAACCCTCATAGTCGTCCATTGTAATCCCTTAATAAGTGAATCACGTTCGAATGCAGTTGGACGTTCCACACTGCCCGTCCTCTTTCTGTCTTGCTTACTCACAGTTTGTTAGTAGTCAGTAAGAAAAAACCTCACAAACGGACCCTGTGATCCAAATATTGCCACCCTTCAAGGCGACGACGATTACTCTCGTGTCTAGCCACCTGTATTCATCTAACGCGAACTACACAGGACCTGTATTTACTAGTACGATGCGATGCATCAAAATTATAGCCTCAAAATGATAAAATATATTTATCCTCTTTCTTCCGGATTGCTCGGTGGATTCAGTTTCAGCATTTACAACCACCAGCCTTGCACAAAAGCACTCTTGCTTTAGTTGCAACCCAGTAGGACCATGTGCTCAGAATAAAAAAAGAGGATGAGTAGTAATGAAAGAAAGACTGCAAAATAAGAAGTTGAATGCCACTAACTGCGACACTGAGCCATATCACTCATTGGCCTCAGCCGCCGTTAAGGGGGCCGGATATCGTGGACCTCGAACCAATAGCCTAACGGGACCCACACGAGGAAGCTGCTTAGTTATCACAGCGTTTTCCCACGTCACCTACCGCCTATCAGAAACCATTGGCCGGCGGTGGCCAAGCGGATAAGGTCGTGGAGTTTGGATGTGAAGCTCGAGGGTTCGATTCCGCTCACCACCGGTTAACTTTCGTACTTGGAAGTAAAAGATTAAAGATCTTCCAACCACCACTTGCTCTGGACAACAGCGCACAAAGAGGTAATCATTCTATGACCATGCGCAAAACCTCCCAACCGTCATAATCGATACACAAACAGTCTCTTTTAAATTCCAAACTACAGGGCCAAAAACCTTAATCCTAATCTCGGAGTTACTTATAAGACCTCTACATCGCATTCTGTCATAATTACGAAGATAACGGTGCTCAAACACGAAGAGCATTCGTAGATCTTCCGTCATCAGTGACATGGTTTTTGTACTATATAGAATGGTCGGCCTTACTGCTGCTACGCAAAATCGACCTTTGTTCGATAACCGAATGTTACATTAATACTGTGCGTAACAATCTGGTAAGATATCCAAGTAATTAAATAAATCTATCCACTTCACTTAATTATTCTCGTGCAAGGATAAGAAGCCAGTTTAATCCAGAACCAAAAATTTTCACTTCGAAGGTGAAAAACGTTTCAAAAACATACTTACACTATCTTTCGTGCGATCGATAAAATCTGCAACTTACTTGATCAGATAGGATATAAAATACTAATCCAAGGGACACGTCTAATGTTATCCATCGGAATCATCCTGACTGACTCCAGATTCCAAAAGGAAACGGGACGTCAGCTGCCCATCGACTATCTGTTTATCCTTGTTTCCAATGGGACTTTTGTGAGCATGACAAACACCATAGGAATTAATTATTTTGCAATTGAAAGAATTCTGCACCAAACTGTGTGACATGCATTTATCCGTGTGTGAAAAATTTGTGCATGAAATTCTTTCGCATCCATCTTATCGATTACCAAAATGATCTTCCTGAATACCCTTCTCATATCAGTACACGTTATTCCTTTCACTCTATACACTCTCGCATATCTAATAGGAACTCGACTGTTCTCTGCCTAGCCCAAATTCTCACCAATCAAGAAAGATCATGATTGATTTTCTAGGTACTATCGTGAATTTCAAATGTTTGTTCTTCGCTATGCTTTTTTTTCCCAACTCTGTATTCGGATGAGATGGCGAACACATCCTTTTGGACGGAAACGCGGACACCTATGAACGCAAAAGTCCAAACAACGGTAAAACTAACCGCAGTTGCAAGTATAACATTTCCATCTCGACTACTCCCAAGGGTATCAGTAGCCAAACATTTTTCGGCAAATAACATGGACAAGAAACCACCCTCGGACAATAACCTCCGATAGACGAACAAGAGCACCTTTCGTGTGCGATCAGACAGTTGACAATGCCGTGTTTCTATCAACAATGATTGTCCAAATTGCATCACTAAATTTGTGATGATAGTTATTCATAGTTGACTCATTAGCCACATGCCATCTGGTTGACGACTGTCTGCCTGGTAGTCAAGTCACTCGATCCCATGTTCCACCAGCAACACTATGAGAGAAAACAACTGTGAGTGTAAGCTACCTAGACGATGATTTTAGCGTAAACACATCAAGTTATCCTAAACAGGTGTTTGATTGAGATCTTAACAATTTGTTTGGTTATTGTCTGCATCGGCTATAGAAAAGTGCTCATTCAGTGAATGTTGATCGGTAGTTGCTAGGAGAGAAAATTGGTAGCATCGAGGGCAGGGAGTGTTTCGGACGGCCAACGAAAGCTAGGAACAAAGAGGCATCACATCGAGTGCTGGCACTCAATCGAATGCGCCCACGGCAAATCGGCGCACTTTATTTCATTCATGAGGCCTGCACAGGAATCATGTTCGAATAAGAACAAGTAAACTGATCGAATACCACACCAACCGTGTAACAAGGTTATTAAAGAAGGGTGATGAACAGCAAAATACTGATTGATTCAGGCAAATATCGTAATTCGTTCTGCGATGATTGCTTGTTGGTTTGCCACTACACGACTAAATCAAGTCAACGACAAAATTGTACAAGAAAGGAAGTCGGCAAACTGAAATATGATTAAATGCCGCGTGCAACCTGACAGAGTTAGGAATTTCAATAGTATTTTGAAGTATGTAGGAATCTAAAATAAATTGTTTGGGTTTAACTCAGGTGTAAATAACTTCTTACAATCGGATGAACAGCTGAATTTCCATTAAAACTAATATTTATTTATTTCCACGTTAAACTAATACAAATGGGTAATGCTCTACTTATATCGACTGATAATATTCAAAAACACGGCATTCAGGGGGCACATGGCAGATGAACGACGTTTCACTTACTGTGGATAACTGTTTTATTTGACTAATGAAAAATAATTTGTTCACATGAAGGAAGTTGGAATCAACTGACGATTTTCGAGACGGTATCGAAGCCGAAGTCTTCTCCGTCTGCATTTCACTTATCCAGATACTACTTACAATTTATATGTATATATGTAAATATATATATATAATCTTTGCCTAATAATAATAACACTAACGGAACTAATAAAATTATAAAACTGCGCAGTGGATTATACTTTGTCACGCTCTCATGAACTTATATTTGCATGCAACATGATAGAGTATGGTAGTCAACAAACATACTACTTTTTCAATGATTTTGTAATTTCACTCACGTTTTCTTTGTAGCGTTCCATGCACAACAGTTCGAAGATGGGCCAAGAAAAGTGTTACTTCGACGAATCGAAAGGAGATGTTTGTTCCAACTCGTGAGTTGTACGACAGATGTTTACTGCTTCGATACTGTACAATTACGATTATCGAAATTGCAGTACTATACCGTTGTCGATGGATTCGGTTTGCCACAACCGAGAGGGAGAGGATGAGTTGGTGGTGGTACTAGTATTGTAGTTACGTGTGACCATGACAACAAACTGAGCGGTCCTTATAAATCACTTGGATAGCAAATCGGTTGGCAGACTCGTTGCACAGTGTCCCGAGTGGTTGGTTGATAGCTCAAGAAAATCGGAGTGTATTGCACAAGTTCTAGGGGACAAGATGGATTGGACAAAAGAAGCGCGAGAAAAGCCATTAACGGTGACGGTATTAATGAATTGTGAATAATCTCCGAACCGGACGCATCTGACAGTATCACATGTGCTCGATCGTTTAACTGTGAAAGAAAAACAGTCGTTCACGGATTACGTTGAATTAGTTGTGCGCAAACTGTTGGATAAGAAACGTCAAATTATGAACCGAACGAATGGGACGTTGAAAACCATAGAATGAGTTTTCATCAAACCCATCAAAGATTCGTTCTTAATTTATCTGACTTCCGTTGGGATGCGACGTTGTTGTCAGTTTCATCTTTAGGGTCTCGGTTCTGTCTCTCTGTAGCAACCGGAATAAACAAGTGGATTTCAAAGTACCATTGCAAAGTCTTCCTTCACAATTGGCCAACTTGCTTCCATCCCGAAAAATAGAATGTCAAAATGCTGAATTCACCTGGATGAAAATATATCATCAATATTTTGGCGCTAGACGGTCTGCTGATGGTTTATTAAGGCCAGGATATAAAGGAACAGTATAAAAACCATACATAGTTTTATCAAGACCCGAAGAAGGCGCAGACATAGTCTCACCTAGCAAATCAGACTATACAGAAAAAAGAGAGACCAAATTGAACGACACATTTGAGATTTGGACAATGACAGAACAGGTGGATAAATCACACGAAATCGAGATTTCAACACCGAGCTTTCTGAGGTGTTCGGAAACAAAAAAGACGCGATGGACTAGACCATTATGGAATAAATTCATTCATCTAGCGAAAATGGAATCCCTTTGATAGATAACTTTGCTATGTGTAATTTATCCGAACATGCGGTAACGAAATGCGTGACAAAGTTGTTAGAATCAGTTGAAAAGAGAACGATTAAATGTGAAATTAAATTTGTCGATTGGTTCAAAGATGTAAACGAGAAAAACTAAAGGATAGAGTCATTGGATGTCAGTTCATTGTTTATTAATTGGCCAATCAACGAGGCTACCTGTTGCTCGTGTGTGTGTGTGTGTGTGTGTGTGTGCGTGTGACTATTTTGGGTGTAGAGCGATCGAGATCTGAAATAAATGTGATTCTTTTGTACTCACAATATAAAAACCAAGTTCAACTATCAAGTGTACTTCCAAAATGATGGAGTAGCTCCGTTAACATCACTATTGGCTGTCGACCACATGAACAAATGGACGAACACACACAAAGCCTACGGTAACCTCTGATTGCTCAGTTCCTTGTCACGTAACAAGCACTCGTCTATTGTATCGATCAGTGCCTGTCGACCACAGTTGCTCGACGTCCGTAAACATGCATTCAGTCGAGGCGGTAAACAATCTGTTCGGTGAACGTTCGTTCCGTTTCTCAGTTGTGGGTTCATAACGTTGTCGTGAATCTTTGAAGTGCAACAAAATGCCAAATGCTATATAAACAATTATCAAACGGATAGTAATTATTGTTATTGTTAATTACTATTAGTTAACAAGATCGATTTTATTTTTGTTTCTTTGTTCAGAGCATTTCCCGTTGGTATCTCGTCTGCTTATTGTCCGACCATATCCTCATCGTGTCAATTGATTCAACCCCTGTGCAATGGAGGTGGCTACATCTCGGCTATCGATCCAAGACTGTTGAATTCTTCACAGTCTGCATTCCTAACCGGTTGTCCCACTATTCTCTCCACTGCCAACATGGTAGCCCAAGCCCCGCCGGATTTTCTCCCGGACGCAATAAATCTGGAAGCATGTGGTAGTTTTGATCCAATGACCGGTTCGTGTCTGTTCACTACCACCCAATCCCCCGCGGATGGTTTACCTCAGATTACCACATTAGATTTGACCCACGGTATCCCGGCTCAGATTCGTGAAAGTTCCTATATAGGAGACACGGGAAGCGGTCATAGCTCATTGGATCCAAGTCAAACAGGGCTCAATAATTCACCAAGGAACAAACTAATTCATGGCATACCGGATTCCAATGATTCAGCCCTGTCACCCACACACTCAGGTAGCATGCAAGATAGTTTGACATTACGCAATTCGGCTCTACCGAACGAGTCGATTACTATGGATGTGGATTCGGGAATCACTTACGTGATGAATGAGCATACAACAAACGTGTGATTCGGACCAAATTCGAAGAGCAAAAGCGGTCGAAAGACAACAAAATACAAAATGAGGCAGAAATAGTGTCAACCAAACAAATGAAAACAACAACGAATCACGGAACCAAAAGAACCGCAATGCGCGCATGCGCACACACCCGAATCGAATCTAATCTGTCCGTCCATCCGTTCACAATGTTTGATTCATGGGTTATGCTGGACTCTTGCTCCTGCCTCAATTGACGTGTTTCGCTCCGAATAAGTGTATCTTTTTTGTATTTCCACCAAATTGTGCCTTTCGTTATTTTTTTTCGCTGTTCTTCAGTGGCTGGATGCAGATGTTTCATCCTTCACGCGTGCTCTCCATCCATACGAAGACGATTCATCAAGCGCTTTGTACACACACACACACCAGGGTATGGTAGAATATAAAATTACTGTTCGTGCGGCCCTAGTCTAGCTGAGAACCTAAACTGTGGAACACAATTCTGCCCAGTTTTCCTTTGGGAGCTGCTCGTCACCTTACGGCAAGCGTCAATGAACTTAATGGATATTTCACTTCATGACACAAGTTATGGTTGAAAGCAAATCGATCTTCCATCGTTTCCCATGGGCCAACTGCCCCAAATCATCAAACCTCCATCTCGTTGATCAGGCAACAATTACCAGTGTTCAATAGCTCATATTTTTCCCCTTCCCGGTCGTGATCACTCTTCTGTGAAGAGTAAGACACAGTGTTTTAATGGACATTTTCCAAGGCCAAAAGAACCAGACGCGTGCAATTCAAAATTGTAACCCCCCCTCCAAAAAAACAAGAATTGGGCATCTGCTTAATAGTTGTCTGTTTGAAATTTGAAGCCCAGAACTCAGTACCAAACTGTATAACTGCAATTTTCAAATACTACCATGTCTGACTAAATGGAGCCACATAAACGGTCTTTCGATCCGATTAATCAAGTTGACGATTACCATGCCAGAAAAAGACGATGGTTTTTTGAACGTATGCGCGTATACGAAAGCATGTCTCGATACGCTTGGATTGATAAGTTCCGCGTAGATACATTCTGGGTTAAGGCATTTTGCTCCCATCGACCCTAGCCCTCTTTAGCAGTGCTGTTTTGTTTTCTCGTCCGTTTACCTGTGAACAAATCAAGCGTTTCATCTTCTCATACAATTGTCTAACATTTCTATTTGCTAGTCCCAACTGGTCTACCCGAGGATATTCGATTTCAGAGACCGATAGAAAAGCGAAAGATGTTACGATAAAGGTTCCATGATGGCATGCATTCACTCGAGAGTTGATCCTCAATTACCATTTCTCGTCCATAATCTTGATCGTTCATTCTCCCCATCCTTCTGCGTCTTTCTGAATTCGTTCTCACAAATTGTATGTGAATTCAAACATGAATGCATTCACGCTTGTCTGCATTCGTTTTGTAGACACATGAATACACATGCGAACTTAATCCGTTTCGTTTATTGGTCCCAGGTATATTTCTATAAGAATAAATGTAGTGGCTGAAGATCGGTCAACCCGGGACAGGGTACTAGGTTTTCGTCTTCATTTGTGCATTTTCGTGAAAGCGTCTTTTCTAGGAGAAGACAGTGCGTAGGACTTTTTCAGCGAAGGCTATGTGAGGTGCATGATCATTGGGGGCCGTTGTATGAAGTATTCAAAATGAATAATCAGTCCTGAGCCTAAGGCATCCACTTCCAAACGTGCAGATGTATTTGGTGGAACAGACATCAAAGGCGCTAATGGAACTGTGACACCCTTTCCGTCATCATCTTTTTAGTAGCTTAGCGAGTAAAAGCGCGCAGTTCACTTTGTGCGCACCTGAGATTCGAATCCTACCGGTGACGCCAAGTTTCCCAATGGTTTTGTGGGAAAACGCGTAATTTGATTGAATCACACGGTCTTAAGAGCTTTATACCAACGATCCCTAGTTTCCTTTTAACGAATACAAGGATCCACGACTAATGCCTGTCGTTCATTTCCAAATGAGTACAATGCAACTGCTTCAAGTGGATCGGAAAACTATGGGTTTTCAAACATTTTATCCAATTACAGTACAGCTGGTTTACCCATGACGATTTTTTTGATTCAAATAGCGAAGCTGGTACGGTTTGTAGAAAAACTAAAATCGCACGTTTTTCAAGAGTGACAAGCTGGATGCAAATGTTAGCAAAAGCGAATGATTTCTAGCCACGAGAAGACCAGAGATAGGGACCGTAATCTGTAATCGCCCGGCTGGTCACCATATGTCACTCCCGGTTATCATCCCCAAATGTGCAACGAGTCCCAGTGGCTATGAAGTATGCTCCTTCCACCGAACTGACGCTTCCAGCATTTCAAAGACATTAACTAACAGATCAGTGATAATTACGATACACATTTAGTCTGGGTGTTTCTTGAATTAGTCCACAATTTTTAGAGAGTGGGGCAAAAATACAATCGAACGTGGGTCACAAAATTCTGTTGATCTCAAGGTATTGAGCATGTCAAATTACAAGTGGAATTCTAACTTCGATTTTCGGCGATAACACGTCCTGCTTGGAAGGTATATCTCGTTTATGAGAGATACAAGAACTACGTACAACTGGACTCTTCTCGCATTGGTTTTGTTGTCCTGACGAAAGTGCGTCTTAGTTTCGGTTTATTGAGTTTTATTCGAGGCCTAAGTTTGCCCACATACATACTGCATTCGGGATTCGGTCTGGCTCAATTAATATCCGAGCTGCCCAAGAGCGAATGAATTGCAATTATCGAGACCAATTTCATCATTATTTGTTACGCATATGTATATATATATGGAGAGAGAGAATGTTTGAGAACGATGTTCGTTCCCGTAGCTCAAGTTCAATCGGATGACATTGGTTTGTTCGCTGAGCTGGCCAATTCGACTACGAACGTCTCGTCACCGGGCCAGGCGACATCAATGTCATGGTGGTCTTGTGGTGAACGCTAGTGTGAATTTTCCCGCCTATATTGATCAACTTATTGGCTAGAGTCGGTGCTGATTGGCTGCTTTAAAGGAAGAAGGTGGGGTGAGTCAGCTTACATTTTTATTATTTTCTGCTGATTGGTCCTTCGATGGCGTCGATAGATAAACGCGGTCCCGATCGGTGTCCGTTTATCTAGCTTTCTGAGGGATTACAAGCTTCCAGAAATTTCCTCGGGTGTTTTCTATTGCTCTGGGCGATGGATTTTCACGTTTTCTAACCTGAACTTGTATTCTTTGCGATCTTCATGGACTGAGATCAAGGGGGGTGGATCGTATTTTCGTTATCAATTGGTGCTCGTGAACTAACGTCAAGAGTTTCTTTCTAGGTTGCCCGATGCAATGCTTTTCACAGTTTAGGCGATCCTTTTGATGGACAAGGTTAGCTCAATTTCTGTCCGCCATCTGCTCTCTCGTTTTCGATAGTACCTTCCGTAAGTTTATCGTCGACCTGTGAGCTACATCGACTCCATGAGTCTTGAGCAGTCCCCTTGTCACTTTCGAGGTGTTCTTGCTGAACGTCAAAACAGCTGGTTGTCTCGTTTGTACGACAGTCGTCTCTCGGTATTAATTCTGACGAGCACTTCGCCCAATGAAGTTCGGATGTAGCCATTGCGTAGGGACGTTTGAAATAGGTGTTGCTCTTCCTGTTTTCCATGTTCATCTGTGTCACAGTGGGACTGCGCTCTTTTGAAGAGTATTTTGATGTCTGTGTTTGTCCTTTTTGCAGTATATGGACGTTTCCAACATACCTGTATTTGTCTCTGTGACCATAACATCTGGAAAAGATAGGTTTTTATCATGTTCTGTCTCCGTGTTGAACTTAACCATAGAAACCTCGCTGACGGCCGGCGGTGGCCAAGCGGATAAGATCGTGGCGTTTGCACGTGAAGTTCGCGGGTTCAAATCCTCCCACCGCCGGTCAACTTCCCCACTTAGCAGCTCCCTCCTGAAAAATGGTGTACGGAAGTGAAAGATAAAATAAAATGGTTGGTTCTACTTCAGATCGTTTGTTGATTACGAACGTATCGTCCTCAGAGCGCAGCCAGAATTTCGGTTTGATTTTCGATAAGACCGTTCTCTCCAGTTTCTGTATCACGGCTTTTGCAATAAAGCCGGACATTGGTGAACCCTTTGTGATTCCTTTCAGTAGCCCATAGAATTTGTCTTCAAACTTGAAGTAGGTTGGATGCATGGCTCTACCGATTAGTGTAGACATTTCGGCTGGAGTTGCTGGTCCCATTGGGGTTCCTACAGATTATATTGTATATACATATACATATATATCAGAGATTATAAAGCATACATTGAGTTATAACGTTTATTATAACGTTTCGATTCAAACTAGGACTTGTTGTCGAATGTGTATATATATGAATTTACATATATTATCAAGAATGTGTACAGGTCATGTCCCATCGGAACCATGGGAAACGAAGGAAAAGAAGCGAGCAAGAAGGGAAAACAAATACAATTTCGATCTCATT
The DNA here is from genome assembly GCA_008360955.1 of Fasciolopsis buskii. Classification (NCBI taxonomy): domain Eukaryota; kingdom Metazoa; phylum Platyhelminthes; class Trematoda; order Plagiorchiida; family Fasciolidae; genus Fasciolopsis; species Fasciolopsis buskii. Next base: position 67,536 of record LUCM01010004.1, read on the forward strand.
ATGCACACTACATTTACCAGTGTCTATTTTCACACCGTCGAAATCGATGATCCTTCAATGGGATGGATATCATTCGTCCCCCCAAATGGAATTGTAGTTTTGCCCTAAGAATCTCAAGTTGTCTCTGTCCTAACAGTCTAATTCACAAATCAACAAAACAATCTAAATATCTCTTAACCCATCAACTACAAAGTCCATAGGTTCTTCGGATGTATCTAAACACCCTTGATGCCCATTAAACTGCTCCCCAATAGAATCCACCGCGTATGGTGATGCATGCTTCGTGTATCGCCAGTGGTTGGTCTAGAATCAGGATTTAGTCATCTGTCCTAGACTAACAACCGCAGGTCAGTCAGCCGTGTGGAGGGTGCCAGGCGTTCGCTTTAGTTCACGCACTCCAGTGGAAATACCTCGATGACGAATAGGCGGCAAATCGGACCCACTCACTAGAGGCTATCTGAGATGCTTGGTCTTTCTCGAGCATCTCGAGGAGCTCTTAGGACGACTAGCCATCTCGGACTCGAAGACGCTTAGCTCGTTAATATAGATGCTCCTGGAAGCCATTGTTACTTTGTTTTAATGAGATGGTCTTCCAACAAACATAATAACTTCGCGAAATCGAGCGCTGAATATTCTCGGACATATTTCGTAAAGGGATGTCGTCAGCACTACTGGAATTGTATGTCATAGGGAGCACATCTAATATTTACGCATCCAGCAAGCAGAACTTTAAGAGCAGTAGAGCTATTCCAGACCTCCCGGCGGCCTTTTTTAGAAGATAGATGGAAATGAAAACGGTCCAAAACCTTATTTAATGATGGGTGGTCTATGCGAATTTGCAAATAAGTCCATAAAACTTCGTAGTTTGCCGGGGTTAATTATGCTATTCAGGCCAGAAGCGATCCTTCCTCCGGGTTTTGTCATTGCTTCTTCATCTGATAACCAACCGTTTGGGAGCGTAGATTTCCAGAACTAAACCTACCCGGGATCCCAGTCCACAAAAAGCAATCGACAATTGATGGCCTTCACTCATTTTAGACTAAGTTTACCCCCAAGATGGAAATGAATAAATAATTCGTTCTGCCCAAGGTTCTGTTTCTTCTGGAAAAGGAACCAATACATCTCCGAACTAGTGTCCGAAACGGCTTTGACGTTTTCCACGCCTTTGGCATCATCCAACAGGGGACATACTAGATAGCATGCAGCTTACTCCCGACAAAGGGATGCTATTGTTACAGACTAGTCTGATCGAGTCACTGGTGAAGAACTGATTGATGGGCTTTTACCAGATAAGTGAAATACGTCACGCACACACACACACACACACACACACACCAAGCCCAGCAATTGCACTTTTTCTCAACTTGAAAGGCCTCCTCGACTCGGTCGACCGAACATCACTGTTCGTTTGTTTTTCACCGGAAGGCCACATGAGAGAAGTTCGTGGGCCTGCTGCAAGCATTGCATTCGTATACACATTGTCGCGCAAGACTATACGATAGACTAGGTTCATTTGGAATGGGCAAGGTTGTTTCATTTTGCCATGTTCCTGTTCCACTTGGGCAATGATGAGACGATGGGGGATGATCTATGATATCCACAGGGTGCGAGCGCCCAACCGGCACTTGGCAAAAGTCCGTGTGGTCTAGATTACGCCGGTAACAGTGGGTGTTTCCTGGACTAAACGGAACACAGGCGACTCGCATTAGACAAATGTTGTAGCCCCTTGCAAGGTGTTTTGCATCTTCAAAGTACAAAGTGACTACCACAAGACGTGACGACAATATGACCGAACATGACACTCGAAGGGGAGCAGATGATCATTGTTGACCGTTTTACTTAATTTCATAGTTGTATAAATAAGGATGGTAGTAGAATTGGGCGCGTATATATCAAATTCTTGAACCACGCAAGCTGGTCTGAAGCACTCGTGATACCGATTCGACTTTTAGCCGGAACTGAGAGGTCTTTTCTAATTCGCCGCAGTGCGCTCGCTTCTGGTCTATGTTCGCCAGGCAATGAAGTTTTCGTGTCGTCGCCTGGGGGTTTTCGATCATTTATGCTTGCTTTGTATTGACAAACGAAATTGAATGACATGATCGTGCGAGCAATGGTTAGGTCTGAAGTCGAGTATTGCGCATTGTCCAGAGAATATTTTGTCAGAGTGCCCCTAACTCGGTAGACTTTGTCATTTGGGATAAGTCTTGCATATGGTAAACCGGTGTACTATACAGTGTCCTGTTTTCCGTTCTTTTCCCGGAGTGAGAGAAGGCACGGGACGGTCACCAAATGATGTGGAAGCGAGCTTAGCTAAAGCAGTTGTTTCAACTGTTCATCGTTGGGAACCGAAAGACCTGTCAAGCAGACGGCTAGAGACGCTGAACAACGGCGATCAGAATGATTGAACACATGTTCGATTGTATACTCTAACCTCGTACCTTGTATTGGCTACTATGACAATCTTTTCTTTTCCCAACTGAGTAAGTCTACTCCTTGCTTAACGTTTTAGTCATTCTTCCTACGGCAATTTGACACAACATAAAAAAATAGCGGCAAGTAAAGCTTACCCTCCTGTCTGACACTCAACGATCATGACTAATTTGATTTTTCTGCTTGGTCCTCGATAATTTATCAAAAACAGTAAGACCAAAGAATCAACCAGGCCTAAGTGGTGCTTTGACAATTGTTCTTGAATGGTCAAGTTCTTTTCGAGTAGTTAAGACAATTCATACCAGTTATTCACAATTGAACAGTCATGCACGATCCATACGTAAATAACATGATAATACATGCGTTACAGATAGTTGACAAAATTTCACAATCTATGAACAGACCATCTGGAATTGTTGAATGCTCCATAACTTATTCATACAAATTCCTTAAAGGCGAACGACTCTTTCTATTCATTCAAGCAGAAAGCATTTATCCGGAGACTTATACCACAATTGGTTTTTTCCTTACCACTCAAAAACTACTCTTGCGAGTTCAGATATACCGTCTCTAAGATCTATAAGAAAACGAATCAATCTCTCTAAAGAGTTTTTTTACTGAAAATCCAACATTACAAATCGAAAAAACCCTAACTGAGAAGATTTCGTGGGTGAGATGACCCTAGTCAATATAAGGTGAAACATGCAAACTAATTGACTGACAAGTGAAGTGATCCCTAAATTCAATTCACTAATACCCGACTAGCCACGAGACAATTCTCGGGTCAACTTGATTAGTAGTAGACAAGAGGCGACACTTATGCTCAGGGCCCTATTGAGAAATCATGGCTGTTTGATCAATAATGGGAATAAACAGCAATGGATAATCATTGCACCCGGAATAAGACGGGAACCAGTGACGAATGATTTTGAGTTGCACATTCAATGGCAAAAGACTCTGTTGGACGGGGTAAGAATAACCATTCATTATATATCCAGACGTCCGTTTGGCAGATTGTCCAGACAATTCATTGCGACGAAGTGTTTCCAGAAAAGCCATGTAAAGTGATCGGCACAAACACCTGAAGTGTGGTTTTTTTACCCACAAGCCCAAAAATATCTGTACAATTTCTCATCTTGCTTCGGACTCGTGCCAAAATGATTCGGAATTAAGTTCAGAAAAACACTCGGAATCAAGCAGAAGCGCATTTTCCATTCGCAAGGTCTAGTGAGCGCATATTTGTTCACAAACTGTATAGTGAAGCCCGAGCAGTCAATGTTCTTCTAATGCGAATGGAAAAGTTGCTCTTGTAAGATGGATCCCGTTTCAGTTGCATGTGGACAAGATGCTAACAGGCAAATAAGATGCAAGTTCCGAATGATTTTGACATAAATCCGATCACTTTTGGCATAATTCGAAAATAATGCGAGTGATTGAGTAAGTTATTTAGCACCCATTGTCATACAGATGTACCGCAAAGATACGACCGATGGAGATTAAAAAGCAATTCACAACCGCCTGTGAGCCGGCGGTTACCCGAATAAGTTTGAAATAAGTAACGTGAATTATAAACGATCAAAAAGAAAGTTCATGAGGCGAGACCGGTTCAAATGCACCCGTAATGTCACCTATGTTGGTCAACTCTTGAAGCCTTTGTCTAATCATAACAAAATACATCAACCACGCAAACCTCCAAATGTCTCTGCGTGGTCGGGGGTGGGTGTCTCTGGCTTTGAATTGGCCACTCGAACTGAAAGTCGCAAAATGCTCCCAAGTGACCAGCGTCTCAAGCAAGTTCTACTGGGACCGTTTTCTCGTAGTCGAGGAGTTCCTACTGAAGTGTCAAGACGAAGGCATACTCCCAGCACCCTACACCGGGTTGACTGATCATCATCATCATCGATCAGCGTTAAACAACAGGGCAAGCCCCACTCACCGCTGCCTTTTCTTTATAGTTACATGTTTTTATAAAAAGATTTAATATTCAAGGGAAAGATTCAGTGGAGTTACACAGATGGGAAAAGATAAGATGCTACAGCAGCCAACACACGAAACACAGTTTAACTACACGAATCATTCTGGTCCGATAGAAAATGACAACGCGATCGTCACTGTTTACAGTTTGCTGTCATATCCTTCAAAGTCTCTAGCCAGCTAGCTGACGAGTCTTTTGGATCCCAACCACGAAAACGTGGGGCATTTACTTGACTGATCACTGCTAGTCAATCAGTCCAGGGGAGTTGGTTAAACCTTGATTTCAAACTGATCACAGGCGGCGTATGAAGCACACAGCTGTGTGTTCATCGGCTTCCATGGTGAAGGAGTGTACTGGTCACCCAGGATGTGTGATCTAATCCGATTGGCATATAAAGTGAACACTCACCCTCCGCCGTTGGGTTAGATGAGCCCCAGACCGTTCTGCTGCCTTATGGGTTAGACCATTTGGTCGAAAGCTCTTGGCAGGGCCTCAAAGTCACCCTGTGCTTCAGTGTGGGCAACCAGGTAGTAATTAGCTCACAGAGGACTCATGGATCCCGGATGGGTGGTCGGCTATTTGTGGATGGAGATTAGAGAAACTAGCCTGTATTATGGACTCTGCATATTGTTTCTTTTTCTTTCGCCTGTTTTGTACTTTCTTTTCATCCTTTGGCATGATTCTAATGGCACACTATCTGTATTCAGATATGTGCAAACTAAGTGACATATATCCTTAACGTTTGAAGAATAATCTTGTTTTCAGTTTCACAATTGTTCATTCATTTGGACCGGGACGTCCGTGGAGTGCTTCATGGTAAAACAAAAGTGGGAAGATTCTGAGTCGTGTACAAGAAGGCATACGACTACCAGGCTGGTATCAAAAATCGCCAAAGAATTGCGAAAATGTAGTTTCAATTTCAGACATATAGAATAATTGATTTGGCTTCCAACTGGTGAATCTCATCTGAAAACTGATTTCTGTAACGACTGACCAATGTTTTCACATACTTGGACTTTATTTGAGGCACAAATGAGACAGTAAAAAAGGGAGGCTCCTATAAGCATTAGAATACTATTAGGCCAGGAATTTCTAAGAGCGGTATCTATATCAAATTCACGTTATATATATATATATGCATGGAACATCGTCGTCTGACCTTTTCTAGATACAGCATCATCGCCTGCTAATGCTCACTAATTAGAAACGGTCGACCAGGTGTGCCAGCAATAAGTCTTGGCATCCCAGTGCTGCATCTAAGATTCAGCTTCCCCTCAACGATACGTTTTACCGGCAAAGGAAAATTGGCAATGAAATCATCTCTCGGATCCTCTACCCAGCGACATATTAGTCGCCAAACTAGAAATTGGTACACTTCAGCACAAAGTAGGAAAATTACGAGCTCACGGCCGTTCTGTAGACGACATTCCCATTTTAATAGATAAAAACGCGCACATAAAACTGGTGGTAGAAATGTTTGCCTAAGCTAACAATGGGTTTGGTTTTACATTAGAGGTGAAATTAGAAAAATTCATTTTATTCTGTCGATGTGAAGCTAACTAAGACAACAAACGGAGAGCTAATACGCCATGTGTATTGAAAGCCAACAAGGGCAGACCATTTGCGACCATTGTATCGGTATCGATCCCTCAAACGCAAGCAATATCTAGTCCGATTGCGAGCATCTCGTGTACGAAACTTCTGTTTCGAGTAAGTATTGAAAGAACTAGATCAGATTAGGCCGATCCCCCTAAATCATGGGTGCGAGAAGAATGAATTTTTTATGAATATGTTAGAAATACCCAAGAAAACGTTGACAATTAAAGCTAAAAGGTAAGTGCTGTACATGCAACGTCTTTTCAAACGGAAAAGACAAGTGTCAGCTGCTAGTTTGACGTCTGGCAAAAGGTTATCGCATTTAAGTTTCTCGCCGCAACACTACGCGTGCTTCCCACCAGTCAGTCACGGATTTCTAAGGACCTTAAGCACAAGCCACCTGTTCTTTCTTTTTCATGAATACCTATTCACTTGTTACCTTATGATCGGCAAGGTATGTAGGGAAATTGACGCGGCAGATGTCACAGAGAATCAAGAAACACTGGTCAGCCTGATTGTAGATGGGAAACAGAAAATTTCTCACTAGAACGATCGTGGAGTAACTCGCAAACTGAGGGCCCGGTGTTTTACGAGGCCTCTAAGTCGATCAACAACGTGTCTTGGGATTCGTCGAAATTTGTCCGTCAGCTTTATTTGGCAGTAGCAATCGGGTTTTTCAACCCATTTTTGCAGATATACAGTCATATCATAGATTCGACGACATTGACGACTGTATAACTGAATCTAATTTTGCAGATATATTTAGTCAAATCGCTCTACCTACCCTGGCCGTGATCCTGGAGTGCCAGCCGGACCTTGTATACGTGATCGAGTGAAACGTCACCCCGCCCTGAATCACTTACTTTTCCAGTGACCGTATCGACAGTGTTGCCAACTCAAATCCGCCTTTAAATTAGAACGCCAGGAGACTAATTCGTCAATTCTCTACCCATTTGTTAGGCCGGAGTATAAGTGCGCATTACATTACAGAAGACATCCGTCGATATAGAGTGGAGTTGATTCCGAAAATGCACCATGCTAGTAGACAACTGTTGAGTTCGTCTGAAATCAACATTCAAAAGTATGTCTGAACTGCTTAAGCAAATAGGAGTCTCCTGCTTGGTCCAGACACCGATTTATAAGATCGTCTGCCGCTGGTCAAATTAACAGTTGACTAAATCAATTTACCAGGATAATACCGGAATAAAAAACATATTCCAACTCTTGCTCTCAAGATACGCCGCAAATAGAAAGGCGGGTATATACAAACATTCAAAACCGTTTCTCTTCCTTTTTTCGTATTATCATGATAGCAGACAATAATGTCTACGCGTAAGTGGATAAACTATGCATATTCACCCAAAAACAATAGATCAGTTAAATTACTTATCACTATTAA
>LUCM01010006.1:0-15645 GCA_008360955.1 Fasciolopsis buskii
ACCTTGTTTAGTTTAAAAAGCTTCAAAAGTTCAACTACAAAGTTCCCAAATCGACTGATGGTTTTAAATCAGTTCTTAATCCTGTACGTTTTGGTAGCAAAAGATTTAAATGTTTCTTGTTCACTGCTTTACTATCACGGTAACAAATTAAAAGAATAGCGCTGCACGCTTAAATGACCTTGACTCAAGGGCAACTCTGATGCAACTCAAGATCCGTTCTAAGCGAGAATTTTTCTGTTCGTGATCGACCATGAGTGTTAGACTTTGCCTAACTCAAAATACTCCAATTAACAAATAATTATCTTCATTTTACGAATACGAGCGTAATTTTGGGATGAATACTCGATAAAATAAGTGCCTTTGTTGGACAAAAGATTTTGTTATCACTCATGAATTCAAACAAGGATAAATCACGAGACCATCTGAAAAACGAGTCCGAAATTCTCGTGCTTCAGTATAGTGTCATTCTTCATGTTCTCCCTCGTTCATCTAGATGTCCAAGGTCCCTCATTTCTGATTGGTCTTACTGCTACCTAGAAAAAGATATAATAGAAGAATTGTGCAAACAAACTCCTCATAGTTGCTGATGCGTCTATTCACCCAACAAGTACTACCACTCTAAGGATAATAACGATGGAACATTTTGGAATGCATCAAAATCGGCAACACCTGTGGTATTATTATTACGTTTCCAGTTTTGGACGATGAACTACGATCAAATCATTTGCGCATTTTAGCAACAGAGCGTGTAGTGTAAATTTTAACTGGACGAACACAAAAATTGGTTAGGTTCTCTGTCAGGATGTTCTTTTACCTGGGCCGATAACCAATATCCTACGTTCTTCCTATCCGATTTCTTAATGGCAATATACAATTTGGGAGGAACACGAGCACTGAGGCCTGTTCGTGTTAGTTGCTGGGTGGTGCTAAAATCGCCTATGAGTTTTCAGTGCAGTCACTCTTAATAGCTTTTGCTTCTATCCTATTCAACAGGCAAAATGGTCACCAATAAACGGCCTTTGCAACATGCGTCTTTCCGGGCGCACTGATATGCAGCAAATCTATCGTTGTTGGCCTGTCACAGCTTACCGAGGTGTGATACTAGGCGTTGAACAATCCAGTTAGTGTTTCCTTGCACCCGTGTTGCAAGAGATCTCCAACTGGAATGTGACAGCTACCGCGATAGTCAATCATCTCGGCAGAAAAAAATATAACTGTCTAGATATCGTGTAATCTGTGCATATTTTTAGAAACACGCGTCTGTGTAGATCAATTATAAAACTACCGTGCTACTTGATGCTCTCAGGAACGCATTTCACTTGCTAGCCGCATGCGCGATTGATAAATTCACGTACAAATCGCGCGGCGATTCGTACAAATGACGCTGCTACCACTACTACTACTGCGAATATTACTACGACTACTATCATTACTGCTATTGCAGGTTATCCTTGAGTAAACAATTAGACAGTCGAGACGAATAACCTTACGTTTCTTACATGAATTCATCATCCATGTAGGCCTCTACTTAGTCAAAAGATATCAGAGTGTCTACTTAGAGACGTAGTACAAAAGAAAGAAAATGAATGAGGAAAATAGTACCTAGCACGCATACTTGACGAGCGGTAATAACCGCAAAACCATTAGTGGGATTCGGAGAAATTTTTATTCGTCCATCCTTATGCAAAATATACTGCTGGGAGGAAAAACCAATACCTTCGAGTCTTGTTCCACTTTTCTGAAAGTTTGCCCTGCCTGACCGACTAAAATCCTCTCAGTACTCGCCAGCAGATTCTTAAATGGACCTATTTTTCATTCGCGCTCCTTATCATTCACATGAGATTCTAGCGTGAAACTAAGGAAGGAGCGCACCAGTGTGGGGATGGCTGGACAAAAGAATACCGGGTACGCATAACTGAAGAGCTACAATAACCGCCAAACCGGTCGTGTGCTTACGGAGGAATTATGTCCATCCATACTGCTGAGGAGAAAATACTACTGTGTTCCCCGATTTCCACATTCCGGTCCAATGTGAAAGACACGCAGCATATTGTGCAGAAAGCTTTTCGTAAACGGATTGGATGGAGATGAACTCCAGTGAGATTATCATGGACCGTCTGTCTTCCTCCTATTCGAATGCGTAGGCCACGTGCCCGGAAGTCTCTCGTTTCCATTATGTGTTAAAAACAGTTTTGCAGGCCTTGCTAACAGGTGAGGTAGACAGTGGAAGAAGTTGGACATTTAAACTAAAATTGACCTTGCAATCAAGTTGAACTGTGTGCACGAAACTGACACACCAACGGGATGAACCAATCGATATATATCACCTCAGGTTTTCTTCTAAGATGCTTTCGGGCGATCATAAATTGGTCGGATTAAATCAAAGTTCACTCTAGAGGGCCGATTTGTTTGACATGTCTAGAACTACATCAGGCCAATGTGAACAGAAAGGCCTGAACGCAATGATCGACCTCGTCTTCTTGGGTACCGGGACAAAAGCCATTTTCCTCGGGTAATTTAATTTCAAATACGAATGCTATGCTTTGTTTGTCGGGACGAATGCGACTTCAGACAATCAAGACATCAAAGTTGATGATACATCGCTATAAATAGTCCTGATGGGGAATTTATTAGTGTTAATCAATTCAAATACTTTGACCTTTTGTACGGATTCAATATTCGTACAGTCAGTGGAGAAAGATAGATTGGGTTTAGACGCAGTTGAATTGCGATCGTCAGCGTGAAGTGAACGAACAAACAAAAAAGACAACCTGTTTCTTTCGGCAGCAACGTATCCAAATGTTCACAGATTCGTTATTTCCATTCTGACAATTTGGAATTTGATCGGAACCAAAACATTTGTGTTCTTTTCCGAACAAAATGCTTGACATTTGCACAAAGTTTCTGACTACACGTTGAAATGGGTATTCTAAAAAGTGTATCCTTTAAGGCAAATAAAATTTGACAAAACAACAAACACATTCGCATTTTATTCTAGCAGATTTTGTTTCCATTGAATGGTTCTCAGACTGGGCCAAATTTGTTCAGCTCACCATTTCCAAATGTGCTAATAATGAACCGGAACTTAATTGTTATTTGTGATATTTTCATCAGCGAAAAATAAACGAATCGCAAAAAATATCTGCCGTGTGACAGGTCATCGGTGTAGTTAGATTTACGTTACCAATAGCAACAGTTTCCCGGATTTCAGAAAAGATAAATTAATTCTTCCAAAATGATAAGTTTGCTTAGGTCCAACCCTTACGAACAAAACGACAGTAGACAACGGAATGGATGTAGGAATTTCGAGAAAATTCTATAGACAATTGTTTGTCATGAATTCTGAAAAAAAAACAATAACTAGCTATTAGAACGTCCAGTTTCAACGATACTGGTGGCACTCTGTGCAACAAGTGTGATACTCAGTAGTTATGTATCTAAATCGCGGTCACTGGTAGTGTTTAGCGGTGCGTATAATTTTTCGGTATATTGAGGGTTTGTGTTTCATTGTCGTCGCTCGTGGCACCGGTGTACGATTAACGATTAACGATTACTCCGAAAATGATCGATTGGGTAACTCTACGTACACAGACACTTGGAAGCAGGTCGCCCGCGGTAATTTGCCCGGGATATACTTTTTTGCAACGGGAAATAGACCAAAATAGAGTAGAATGTAAGGTCGAATCACCTGATATGTTCTCCGCTCTCTGTCATGTCAGGTCAAACGAGACTTTACTCTCCGATAGGACAGTCAACCGAGCTCAGACGGAAACTTGCAGATTCCAATTCACTATCCATTTGATCAGTCCCATCATCAACAATGTTCGCTCTCGTATCGTGACCAATTCCTGTTTATATTTGACTAACCGACACAATGAATTTTGGCTATAATAAAATGTATTGTCACATCGCAAATTGTGACAGCCGAGTTACGGTCGAATTATCCGTGAACGGGGCATCATTCATTCTTGCGTTACTTCTCTCTTAAATTCGTCGATCGAACGTGTTACTAATTCTTTTTTTCATCGGTGTTCTTGTCGTGAATTTCCGGGTTTTTAACTTTTTGTCGGAATTTGTAACCCATCGTTGGCTCAATCCAACAAACACAGTCAATAGGCAACAGTGTTGTTTACGGCGTTCCTAGCCCAATGTTTGCATTCCGTCAGACAGAATTTCCCGTCAAAGATGGCAGTTAATCGGAACGAATAAACAAATCCGGGGACTCGGAATATTGTGAGATCGACCCTTAAAAGCTTAAGATACCTTTTGGCAAACTGAACCGCATTGCAATCGCTCGAAGTAGGTTCAATGCTTTAGTCCGTGGCGATCTCGTTTTTAAAATCTCTCCCCTTTTGCAGAGTTAGTTGGTTTTACACTAACTCCCACTCGCCTGTTCTCTTTTCAATGGATAGTTTAGTGGACTAGCAACCAAAATTAAGCCACGCTTGTTCAAAGTTCCTGTTTATTCAAGGCTAAATTGAACGAAACTGGAAGATGGCGTAGCTGAAAAGTGCCTACAGCCGACTGTCTAATGCAAAGCTATCAACCTGACCATTTAGATCAAAGTATTAGCTTTCGTTGAGAGCTGAGCAAAACAGACGTAGAGGTGTCATCAGGGCAACCGGGTATTACTCTCGTAATGGTTTAAATTGGTCGGTTTGACCGTCTAATGTTCGGTGAATAAATTTCACGCTCGGTGATTGTCTGGAGCAACGAATCAATTGCACCCATTTGTCGTTTACCATTATTAAGAAAAAACGTCCACTGGTTTGGCTGCATAAAGCTGTAACTGATCAGCTCGATCGGGGACTGTGATCTGCATTTACCAACTGAAGTGAAAATATCACTAACTAGCAATTCTCTATCTACGATAATTTTTCATGCTTGACATGAATGATCCTAAAACGGTGCATTTGGTTCAGCCTGCCAGTGACATAAAACAGGCTTAGCGGAAACTGAGCTGTGCTTCTTGAGAGAGCTTGGATACGCAATCATGATGAGGTGCCTACAAGTTGCTCACATTCTAGCGAGCATTAATAAATGCTCACCGAGGTAACGATTTATATGTTCTAGTCACAAAATATGATCTTTTCCAGGGACAAGGACGCCGAAATTGATTCTGCTCGACTGAAATTCTCGATTCTGGTATCCGGTACACGAAACTGTTTAATGATATCCCGAAAATACTGACTGTGCACACACACACACTTACACGCAAGAGATGATTACAAACGGTCAGTCTTAGTACCTCAAATTATATTTCCCGAAATCAAAGCCTGCCGCTAACGATCAAACTGCCGTGGGGATCCCAAATGATTTGGAAAGATTGTTGCAAAACGGATACAGATTTATTAAATGAATGAAAATGGCCACCACTCGACGGGATGAATAAGTGAGAAGCTCCAACATGCAAAGTCCACGAATCAACATAAAACAAGGCCATTCTGTTTGTGTACGGCCTATTTTTCAGTGCTGACTCGGTCATTAGCAAACACTGCCGCCTACAGCTCATCCCTCATCCACACAGCGGCACTGGAAACTTCTTATGGTAGTTTTTTAAACAAAAACACTAACGGTCAGCACCTGTGAGTAGAACAGGATTATTGACTCTATGAGGCAGATCACTATGGAATGCAATAAAGAGAAAATTGTTACTAATTATATGTTGCCTAAATGGAACACTTTGCTGAGTGTCATTGAAAGTAGTCGGACACTGTGCCGATGACCGACAAACAACACGGATACATTAGGAGTTCGATTCGGTCCACCGGGGGCCATTGTCTCATTTGATAGACTGAAACTCACCTCTGTCGCTTTCCGAAAATTAATAACCTGTCTTAGAGTCTTCAGAGAAAGCAATCAGAATGTAATATACAGACTTTGATTGAAAAATTCAACAGTAATTCGAAAAAGTATTCTGATTTGATTAAATATTTGGTTTCCCGTTCAAATTCCACGGTGAATTGTCTTTCGAATCCGGACAACCTTAAACCAAATACACCTGAATCGATCGACAGGATCTAGTTGCGCTATGCATACAGATTTGTGGTTTGTGTGTGTGTGTGTGTGTGTGTGTGTGTGTGGAGAAATCTGATTCTTGAATTCCGCAAACGGACGCTTTTCCTCATTCTTCTTTTTTACGCCGATCAGCTTCCTAAAATAAAATTAGTTGAAACTGAAGTGTAACGCGATGAATGTTAGTTTTCAGCTCATCATTATAACCACTCATACACTTTATTCAACCACCATAAGGACTCACAACACAATGTAACACCGCCCGCTTACTCCCACCCTCCGACACCATCGCTAGCGCGCGCACACACACACATGCGCACACGCAAAGCATCGTGAATGACGATTCGCTCTGGATCCACAGTTAAGTCATTCAGGCGTGCGACTTTCATCCAGTCTCGACCCGCGTGACTGAATCTTCCGCACAACTATCTTGTGCGTTCACAATATGCACAGGAAGAAGCAACGTACACCGGGCGGAAGATGGGGAGTGGTCCGGCAATTGAAATTCATTCCAACACCACTGTCAATCCTTTGGCCGGAACTTTACGAAATCTTGTCGGAATGTTAGGGCGATTGAAATGTGACGGGAGACTCGCTCTTGGTAGTTCTCGACCGGGAGAATCATTTCTCATTTACACAGTCCGAAAGTAGGATTTTCATTGTAACGATATTACCGATTTATATTTGCAATGAATAATATCAGTCCAAATTGACCGAAGTGGGTTGTTACGGTAACGGGTTTGGAGTTCAGCTAGAGTTCAGTTATCAGATCACGTGGTCGGGAAAAATTCGCCAAACTATGCGTGAATCCCCAAGATGGTGCATACCTATTAAAAACCGCCACCAAGTTTTGCATCCATCGTGCTCGACTTTTGCTCAACGACAAGAAATGTACTCACAACTTAACATCTTCCAACACTCCATTGTTTGACACCGGCTAGGCATTTCATTTTCGGCTGGTTCCAGTTTACACTGCGCTAAGAGAAATTTTCATGAAATAATTCACCATGTGATACGAGCGCTCAACTCGCCGTTATGAAACCATGGAAGCACTGTACAGCTGTTTCATCCAGCTTGTCAGGAATCATCATCCACTGTGCATATCCATCGCGCCCGAACTGGGACGCGAACCCGAAAAAGGACGAACGATTCTGAGTCGAACGCCTTAGCCATTAGGCTACCGGGTAGGCTGGGTCTGAACGGTTTGTTGAACTTCACCACATGATGATGTTGCACCTATCTGTCACTGATTGGCACGGTTAATGTCCGCTAGCTAACAGCGATCGACCCCTACTGATAGATGACTTCTCTGCAGGCAGCCTAAGCACGAGGAAGGCTTTGGACATAACCTACAGAGCTTGGCTACTTGGTATGTGAAAGGCGTTTGCCTATTTGATGCTTGGGAGCACAGCAACTGTCCCGATGGACTTGATTCCAAATCCCAGTTTTTCTTTGTCTCCAACCATTGCATGGACACATCAGTTGGGTTCTAACCAGCCAACCATAGTTAAACAATAGATCTAATGCTGAAGAAAGCTTATTCATGCTTCATTTAAGATGAACTGTAAACGCATCGCCGTCGCGTCTTTGCTAGCCCGGGGCCACTGGGGAAAATGAAGGCAACGAGTAGGCTTAAGCCAGTTTGTAAAATGATGACTGACATGTAGGGGAAGTGAATTGCTAATATTACTATGTATACCTACGATCAGAACTATCGAAGAACAAACTGCCCTCGTCGATAAGTACTAATCATTGAAATGAAAAATGTATCACACTTTCTTTTGAAAATGTCAGTCGATAGAAATGGGCGCGAAATTTATAGTTGAATGTGTCCAGAGTCGATAAATCTAAACGAGACTTGATTAACATGTAGGCGATACTATTGACTAGTACCCATGAGAATATCCGCATGGATACTGGCCATACTGTCACAACACACTGCCCAGTAAGCCAAGGATTGGCAAAAAATTACAATGATTATGGAAATACGCCCAGTTTTAGAAAGTTTGCTGTCCGGATGTGGTTAATTTTCGTGTGTTGCTAAAGCCTATACAATGCAATGTTTCCTCAACTAGAACGCTGGATTCTTGTGAATCTTGCTACGAATGCTCGAAAGTGGTAATCCGGCCTCGTGAATTGTAATTTGACCAAACTGGTGTCGGTGACACCTGAATGTGGATCAACTCATTGCAACGGATCGATCCTCTCCCCCCCCTCTCTCCCAGAGACACGTGACACCTAATATGATTTCACGCTTGCGTTCAGTCTACGTGATCTACACCAAGGAAGAATGGGAAGAGGGGATGATTGCTTATTGGCAATATGGTTCACGTACGTTTGTGTACTTTTGGGAGGACGGCCGATTTGCACTTGGAACAACACGGGGGCAGCATTTGGCATTTGATAGCCTAATTGGATGTGAATTGTTGGACTGCTCAAGCAAATTGATGCCGAAATATCGAAGATCGATAGGAGAATTTTGAGCGAATTAATTTAAGAGTACAAACAAAACGGAGATTACGTACTTCAGTTAGTTTATCTTTCTTGTATCGCTGTGAATATTCCATTTCAAGCCTTCTAAATTACGTTTTTGTATCCAAGAGTAATTGTGGTATCGTTACTCGACACTGTTGGAAATGAATTGAATAACGGTTCCTATTTATCGAAACTCACTAGTCGGACAGTAAGACCGTGGGATAGCTCATTACCGGCAACGAACATTTAAAAGCACCTTGTTGGGAACCTTTGTCGGGGACCATGAACTGAGCATTGTTCATGCGCTAAAGTTGTCATGGTTGGCCTACCCGACTGTCTCTTCCACACTTAATCTTTTGAAAATATGAAACGGGAGTGAAGGATACCGCGAACTTTCACCCCCGGTCTTGCCCCCCAAAACAACCATAAATTGCCTTTGGGACGCGGAAGCAGATCAATTTTTAACATTTCGACATCTCCTAACCAATTCACACTACTTGGCTTGCTGGTACCCGCATGTATAGAAAAAATTGTTACTCATTATCTTCGTGACTGTTCATTGATACGTATGTGCATGTATGTTTGCTTTGTGTGCATCCGTATGTGTGTTCGTCCGCATGCGTGTGTGTGTGTGTGCGTGTGTGCGTGTGTGTATTTGTGCGTGTGTGTGTGTGTACCTGTTGCCAGTAGAGAAATACTTTTAACCACGACATTAAAAACTTCTTACCTAATCAAAATAGTAAATATTAATTCGCATACACACAAATTATCGCCCAATGTGGGGACAAATCCTTGTTATTTACGATTGGCAATAAAACACCCGTACAATGGTGCATTGGTGTTTCACCTTGGTCAGATGCATCGATCAACTGCGTTCTGTTGTTCCTATTTCGTCCTCTGTCCGCTTTATTTGTTTGATGTAGGTCCTCATTACAACCGACTATTCTTGTAGGCGTACACTGAAAATCAAAAACAAAAAAAATCTCAGATTGGAAATAACGATCGGCTAGAATGACAGAATGAACACATGCTAATGTTTATTGCATGATTTCTAACAAATCAACGATGCAATAGTTGATTTTCTCAATTGCAATACGACATTAAAAAAAACGAGTCGATTTTTTCGAATACAGAACCGCAAGACAAGTCCATTTGTGCAGTCAAACTGTTAAACCTAGTATGTCGAGATTGTATTGCATTGTACGATGAACTTCGGCAAGTTAACAAAACATAAAAAAACAAATTTTAATCAAAATCCCGGTGAGGCACTACCGTGGTTGGATTGAACGTAGACGGAAATCGTAAACTAAAGGAAACGTGTTCAACCTCTAGGGTCTTGAGCTGCTTAGAATTGGTCCTAAACTAGAGACTGTGAATTCGCCGACAAAAAAATATTACCCGGGTGACGGCGGGTCGGTCTGAGTGTTGACCGAGTGAATAAACACAAATGATTGTGAGGCAAGTCGCTACGGTCTGCCGGAACTTTGTTTCCCAAGGTGCTGATATGTATGTCTTATGGCTGGTGTAAATAAAATAATAAGTCAATTGGAACAGAATTATCGATTGATAATGGACAGTCTTCTGTAAACTATGTGGAAATCCCCGTTAAATTCATCCAGAAAGGTTACTGGAAAGCAAAAAAGAAGAATAAATAAATACAAGACAGTGAGAACATACTGATGGATAAAAGAAATCATGGCAAGTGGCCTAGCACCAAGCGGTCTCGTAACTTGGTCCACTTGTTTAAACTCGAGTACTTGATGTAGTTGGCTATGTGATTGCGGACAATGCTGACGAACGAATGGTCACTGAGGCAAAAAGGAACGGGAATGGTTTAAGGCTACTGAGAGCTTTTCGATGTCATAGGATACACGTCTTGGACCTTTTTTGAAAGTGAACAGGTTTGGTTCGCAGTCCGTAATTTCGTCTTGAACTGCTAGGTTTTGATTATCATAGTCATTTTATTGTGAAAAGATTACATAAAACCGAGAACGACAAGTTTGCAGAATCATTGACTCGGCGAGTTATTGGGAAATTTTCTTAAACAATTTCTATGTCCGGTAATTATCGGTTTTGATTCCGTTGTAATTAGGCTGATGGGTATTGTTCGAGAACTATCATTATCGATATTTTGATGATCCAGTAACCGGGCGATATTCGATTTTCGATCTTAACAGTTTATACTCGGCCATTTTTCTCTAACTGTTGAACGTGTCTGTGGCGTTTACATTCCACTCACGACACACTGATTTAATCCCTGGTGTGTTTAGTAAACGTACGAACTGGCAGAATGAATAGATAAGTCTCTTTGTAATTAAATTAGATTAAAAGATTACTCGAATCACAAAACATCACCAGTCGTCCATAAACCCAACAAAACCCCAGATAACAACTCAAAACGGGCAACAGACGAAATTTTTATTTACAAGATCAATTGTTAGGACTTCGACAAAAGCTACACCGGTCAAATCAGAAAAAAATTTTGCTACACGAATGCATGGACACAAAATTCCCACGAGAAGGCATGATCCTTTCTCGCTAATATCCGTTCGCGAGGAGCGGGTAGGATCTACATTCAATCTGGACACGGTTTAAATAGTGGATCATGCGTACACAAGACGTTCAAGAACGTTTCTGGAAGCCTGGCACGTGTCGACAACAGATACATTGAACTGGGCCAAATATACAATCTACTAACGCGCAAAATTTAAACGGATAAGTTCTTGTCAAACTTTTGGAGTTTGAAAGAAGAGGAGCCGTATCAAGCTTGCAATATCGAACAGCAATCCATGTCAAAAGGCATCTCGTAACCACATTATTGAGATTAGCACCGTTCCAGAAATTAGTAACATTGCTCGTTTAAGGACAAAGCCACAGCAATCAGCAAGGAATACTTACTCCGGGACCAAATCCAAATCCAGGGTAGCGCCAGTATAGAACAACTGCGCCTAGCGGTCATTGCCTAGACACTGATGATGTCACCTCGGCTGGTGATGAAATGTCTGCCATCTAAACACCAAGCTCAGCAAATTTGGAAAATCCCGGCGAGAGCCACAAAACGCCAATAGTTGAAGTCGTTGGTAAAAGACGATTTAAATTTTACATTATCTAATCAGAACCACTGTATTTTTCGTGCAGACGCTTCGTAAATCGAAATGTTTTATTTTACTTAGTCTCTCGATTGATATACATTCTTGAGTGCGTTTTGTGCATGGCTAATTGTGCATTGGACCAGAATTTTTACAAACAAGTATCAAGTCAACCGGTCAACCATACGCTTGGGAAAGACCAGACTCAAGTTGTGCACCCATTAAAATCCATCCGTGCTCCCTGTCCACCGTCTAATTCAGCGTTCGAGTCCCATGGCTTCCAACTACAAGGTATACATGTTGCCACTGAGCTTTTAACTACCGCTTACGAGAAAGAAAGCCTTCGTCGTACTTAGGCTGCCTGCAGAGAAGTCATCTATCAGCAGGCGTCGATCGCTGTTAGCTAGCGGACAGTAACCGTGCCAATCAGTGACAGATATGTGCAACATCATCATGTGGTGAAGTTCAACAAACCGTTCAGACCCAGCCTACCCGGTAGCCTAATGGCTAAGGCGTTCGACTCAGAATCGTTCGTCCTTTTTCGGGTTCGCGTCCCAGTTCGGGTGCGGTGGATATGCACAGTGGATGATGATTCCTAACAAGCTGGATGAAACAGCTGTACAGTGCTTCCATGGTTTCATAACGGCGAGTTGAGCGCTCGTATCGCATGGTGAATTATTTCATTAAAAAAAGAATTGTCCGGCTTAGTTTGCTCGAATGTTGTTGACGTTTAATTTACTACCATTTCCCCTCTTTCGGACCTATTCGCATGAAAAAATCACCTCCATCGGGGTCTGAATGACTGTATAAATTTACGCCTACCTGGACTAGTGTGTTGCTAACGAATTCGGACTTGTCGGTTTGTCTACGGTAAATCCGTTTTTCCATTATCTTCAGCATTTTACTAGTTGTTCCGGTAAACAAGAAAATGATCATTAAATCAGGAGTAGACTGAAAAGTTCTAAGTAGTTTGTACAAATCTTCGAATACGAACATGGACGAGGTCGTATTCTTTTCCCACTCGAGATCCCTTTCGTCAGTTCACGGTTTTGGCCAGATGTCCACGACACTCTTATGACAGTGTCTGCATTCGAGCATCTTTGGTCACATTCCTAGTTGAGCGCATGTGTTTCAGCCCCGGAAGAAGCAGTTGCGTAGCTCTTCCACGGTTTTTATTATTCTCCACTCCCCCCGGCTACTGATTTCGCTTAGGGGTGAATTGTGTCATCAAACCGTTGCGAGATGCGCCCTGAATTCGAGCTATCTTTGACAGCAGAGACGTCTGCTCGTTAGCATCTCGAACGGTGAGGCAGTGCTAGTAGAAGATATATCCTAGGTATTCAAAAAAATAAGTTTTTTTCGCAGTTGACCCAACATTCAGTCATCCAGTAACGTGTCGGTTTATTACAAAGTCTTTAGTGGAATGATTCGGCTTTTTTCGATATTTTCTAATCAAAGGTAAAGCTGGACATTGCATTGGGCTTTAGAAAAAGTCATTCCGTCGTGTGTCACTCATCCGAATGAGTATGAAAATGCCTTTAAACATCAGGACTTACACGTGTTCGTTTGGTTGGTAGTCTCGACCCAAGTAGAACACCCATGACACGAACCGGAAAGAACAAATCTCTTCAGTCAAACTTCAATAATTACCGACAGACACACTTGACTGCCAAGTCAACCACGTCTCCTGAACAGCCTCGCTACAGTCGGTCATTTCCGATGCGCACTAGAAATTCACCAAGAGAACAGGTATTATTCATAATGGAAAGTCCATGGTGTAGATGAAAAAATCACAAACTGAGAACAATTGTAACCAGGTTGGATCGCCAACAAGGAGTCTGTTCTAGAAAAACCGAAAAAGTGAACAGCATAAGCGTGCTAGTTGACAAACTGCGGTTGGTCGAATAATCCCGCTAATAAGACGTGTGCACTCATCCTGGTAAGCAACTGCGTCCACTTGTTGATCGGTAAGCTCCAGGAATTGGTTCCGCTTACTTCAGTTGAAGGAATTTCGTCATTTGTTCTTCCGGAGCATCTCAAACTTAACGAGCCATCGATGATCCAGTTTTTTTTATTGGAATTTATTCTATTCTATCCAGAATCGAGAATAATGAAGCTCGGATGTAATTTGTTTGCATATGCGAATGCTAAGTGGTGCACGAAGTTAGGAACATTTCATAAGTATTCTTAGAATGGTACTGACTGTTTGACAGTAGACTGTCACTCCAAATCATTAAGGCTCTAGTAATTTCTAAGTGTAAAGAAGCATAAGCGAATACTATGACTTTGTTTTCAGGTTTCTTCTATTAGATCTGTTTATAGACTAGTCAGGCCAGTCAGATATGGATGACCCTGGGAGTCTGGATGAATGCGTCTGAACGTGAAAAATGAAATCCTTTATTGACTTTTCCGGAACGGTCTTTGGTTTTATCCTAGTTTGAGTTCAAAAATCATAACCAACTATCTTTTATCTTTTATCTTTTACTTCTTTTGTTAATGCAACAACATCCGTTTGGCAATCGTCGGCTAGCTTCTCCAATAAACGCATTTATTTTAACGAGTGTTCTACTCACGCTTAGACATATAGGCTGTAGGTAACTGGGTATTCTGCGGTAATTGGGGCCCAGTAGTCATGGTTTAATAGAAGAATGTTCATTTAGGGAAGGTGATGATTTAAATCAAATTTGACCTTGCTTCAAGGTCTTTTGGGTGCGCCGAGTTAATCGGTTACAGTGCTACCGTGGTAGTGAAGCCGTGAGCGGTAAACAGCAAAATCATTTGATTTCGTGATATGGCGTTTAGGGAACCGATTTTAAAACACCGGTCGACTTAAAATCTTGTGCGTAAACGTTTCCAACTATTTAAATTAGACAAGGCCACCAACTGTATCGTATTGAACAAATAAACGATTACATGGACGAAATCAATCATACACAAAAATAGCCCCAAAGTTAATTATATTCAAAATAGAATTCCACGATCGGGGTTCCTTCCTCCAATTCTGTCGCACATTACTATCGACATTTCATGCACAATCGATTAGTATTTGAACGCTCCAACTTCTACCGGATATGTGAAGTGAATTAATAGTATAACAAAGCAAGGAATATAGTTATCCTTCACGATATTCGAAAATTCGGATCTAAGGACTCGTCAATTTTGTTGATGAATAAATGTTAAAAATTGATTTGATATACGTTTACAAAATGGATATTTTAAAAAGAAAAATCTCCTGCAAAACTGTCTCACCTTTTTAGTCCCTTTCAGTTGGTTTACTATCACGCTAATAAAACTGGAAAACACTTATCAACGAAGTATAAGAGAATGTACTCCGGATAGGAGGAATTTTGTTGGTGTACCAACGAAGACATTCCACTCATTCTAGGAAAGCAGCCAATATTGGGAACCGGCAGTGTCTCCGAAAGATGTCCACTTTTTCACTTTGTCAAAACTTATTAAAATAGTTATCGCGAGTAGAATCGTTTTCTTTCGCTGCGACGTTAATCAGGTGAAATCATTCTTGGGTAGAGGGTATGCTCCATATAAAACCGTACCCAGACCTGAATTGTTATTCTTTTCAAAATAGTTTTCTTGTCTCGGAGTGGTATTAAGAGGTTTCCTAATCAGTGGATACCGATTTGGGAATTCTAAAGCTTCTTGAAGTTTGGAGTAGAAGCAATTTCACTTTGAAGGTGCCGAAGGCCACATCGAAAAGATCAAAATATTACCAAATTGTTGTAAGTTAATTTTACTTTATTCTTCCTACCGAGCTTGTGATGCGTCATAGTTTAAATATGCACATATTGGATAAGATGCTATGTTGATTAAATTCCTAGTATATTTCCTCAATTGATAACTCCACGGCACTTGTTGTACTACCAGAAAAGATTAGCCCGGTTTTGGGTGAATAAAAGGACTACACACTAAAGCATTTGCTTTCTTGCGTTTTCGCGTAGTGGACGGCTAATTTGGCCAGTTGACGCTTGACTCGTGAGTCCCGACAAGACACGTACGGGGATCTTCATTGTTAGTAGGTCAGACACTGAATTTCCTCACTTCTTGCTAA
>LUCM01010006.1:16232-28947 GCA_008360955.1 Fasciolopsis buskii
ATGGTTTCTGTTCACGCTAATCAATGTTTGAAAAGCCTGACCGCAGCTGCATATGGGACAGATTAAACAACGGTGCAGACAGAACAACATACCGATATTCCCCACTTAGACAACGAGCAGAAGAACGGTATATTCGTTCATTCCTGGAATGATTTACTCACCGATATTCTTATATCCTTTTGCTTTCCAACCATTACTTCTTCATCCGAACCGGTAACCTTAGTCCCGTTCCGAGTTTGGACAGGTTGTTAAGTAGGGCCTCAAAACGATTGGCCAAATTTCCGAACTTCCATTGCCTGTGACGGATACTTTGGTTACGGCTAGAGATTCACGGATAAAATTTGGCCTGACAACATGTACCCATTGTCGGTCGACCTATCGGCAGGCGAGTCGTATTCCTTCATCCGTGAAACGTTCAAATTTATCTCATGACAAGCATCTGCATACGGAAATCTGTTGACACGGAATCTTTTCTGAATTCTGACGAACATATTGACGGTCCGGACTGAACTTTCAAACTCATTGGGTACCTAACAATTGTTCGTGTACGTGGGGTAGACTTTTGCTCTTCATTTCCCTTTCCACTTGTTTTTGTTACATTAAGGCGCTTGCTTCTTTGTTTGTTTGTTTGTTTGTTTGTTTGTTTTATTCATTAGGTGAAAGTTTGCACTTAGAGTGCTAAGACCTTAAAGTACACGCGCGAATACAAATAAAAGTTGAGTGATTGGATCGTGCGGTTCCCACGTGATGCGCTCGTTTGCCAAATGCACCGTCCAAAAATGTACGTTTAATCTACTCTTGCCCCGTGGCTGATTGAAAAACCCGAGGGTATTATGCAAAGGGAAATCAGTTTTCATTGTTCTTTGCAAAGTATCCACAAACACGGTCTTGTCGTGTCGAACAACGTTCGTAATTCATAGGTGAATGTGATGTGCGCTATGCGAACGAAATTGTAAGCACCCAGTGGACACAGTTCAGTTCAGCCTGGCTTAGACCTCTGCAAACTAACCGATCATCAGAAATCGACTTAGACACCATTTACCATTCATCTCCTCAATCAAAGTGGATGTAGCTTACGAGTGTGAGACGTTCACGTTTATTTTATTCGAACATAATCTAATCCATCCTATATATCAATCACTTGCTGACTTGTTTGAATATCAGCAGTGACAGTAATTGATTTTTGTTCTGTCAATACACGTGCTACCATGATGAGCTTGAAAAGTGAAGTTGCAAGTAAGACAAAACTTGTTTTCACACCATTTCCTGGTTTATCCAGATTGATTCTTAGAGTACAGATTTGTTAAGGATGCACAATGTTAAACTGACCTCAAAAGCTGGTTGCTGGTATGCCGGTACACCTGGGCGTTCCCGGGAATTTCCCGCCCTTTGTAAGTATCGAAATAACCAACAATCCCCTTGTGAAAACACACCGACGGATAGCAAACACGTATTCAATGGTATTTACGGAGGGCTTGAATAAGAACCACTCCATGTCACCTTGGTGGAAGGACCGTCTTGAACCGTAGATCGGCAAAAGTCAAGTGGCGGTGGGTCAGAGATCCTTCACCTCTGATGTTGATCAAGCCGGTGCGAGCAAGTCGGACAGCCTGATTGACAGGAAAAAAGACTGACCGTTAAAACTGGGTCTAAGTTCACCTTTTTATCCGGATGAAGAACATGCGCTGTCCACAAATGCTCACGATCCGCACACCCATTCCACCTTGTTAAGGTTTAATTTGAGCACCAATGCTGCGTACTAATTCATCCTGTTCGTGATCATTCAATCGGACTATGAAATTCGTTCATTCCTCCTAGTCAATGCTATTCCCAAGTTTACACAGAAGTTGATTGTTCAAGGAGAAATTCATTTTACTGATAAAGACAAACAATTTGGCTTGTCTGATTTTGATGAAAACTAAAGAGGAAAATACCTCGAACAATCGAGCAATTCCGAGCAATCGGGTGGATAGACACAACAGTGTGGAAATTACTTTGAATTTTCACCGCACATTGTTGATGAAAATATGGATACATGGCCATTTGTATTCCACTATTTCACTAAATTGTTGATCAATGAATAGGCCTTCGGACACGGAGATCATCGTGAGTTTGTGTGTATTCGCATTCTACCCGTTGCACCTGGCCCTTACATCGGACGACTAATGAATCGACCGTGTCACGCAATTCTCGAGTGTTTCGCTGCTTGCATACCCTGTGGTTCGAAACATGATGGGAAATTTTATACGAGTAACAATCAGGCATGACTTAAATGATTCATGTTTCGCGTGCAACAAACTGCGCAGCTGGAACTCTATCTCGTCGTGGCATTTTGTTGTTCTATTACAAATCGATTGAATCATCATAGTGAAGTTAGGTTACATTTGTTATCAGTTTCCCGTAGATCTAATTGTGTTGAACGTCC
Source organism: Fasciolopsis buskii (assembly GCA_008360955.1). NCBI lineage: Eukaryota > Metazoa > Platyhelminthes > Trematoda > Plagiorchiida > Fasciolidae > Fasciolopsis > Fasciolopsis buskii. The sequence continues at coordinate 18,658 of LUCM01010006.1, forward strand.
GATCAAAATCGTTCGAGCAAACAGGTTGATTTGCTAATTGGAACATCAACCTTTTATGTTGGCCGAACAAATTTGGCAATATTCGACAAAATCAATAAGCATGGGAAGCATGAGATGTCGAATGATATTTCGAATCCGAGGAACCTTTGCTCGAGAAACAGTCAATGTCCTTGGGGATGAAACTGTTTTCCTCTCTTCGATTCCATGCGGTACACTGCAAAGAACTTCCTTAGGTGATCCAATGCATTGTGCATGTTTCGTGACCGTTGGTCAACATTTATTTGTGAGGTGAAAGCAATTAGACCACGATAAAAGTATCGTATATGATCGGTCGGTTCAAAGCAATCAAACATGGGGACGGAAAACACCGGACAAATTTTGCAACTCGTGAGGTCACTAAGTTACCCACTTAGTGTTTCTAAGGAACTGACCCCGTGATGTTCTCATTCTGTTCTCATCGGACGACGCAGGAACTGAAAGACTGTTACTATTATTGATAGTCGTTAGTATTACTATTGTTAGTCATGTCTTATACGACAGACTAGTACAATTTGTCCGCAATCACAAGGCTTTTTCGATAACTATTGGGTTCCAAATAAGCTAGAAGACTGTCGTCCTACTCACATTTTCCACATTACTTTGGTGAGTTTAGAAACGAAAAACTGGATCTTTCTGTTAACTAATCAAATTTTGCAACTTATCATAGCTTAACCTTGTTGCATTTGTGCCCGTCAAAGATTGATGCATGGGCTAATCTGTGCATATATCACTGCAAAGTCTATTGATTTATCGAAATTCCCGTGTCGGTTAGTGGAGGAAAAAGGCACTCGACAACCTACCGCTGTGAATACCAAAGTAACATATTTGTGAAGATCCAGGACGAGCATGCTGTACGCCCGCAAATCATGGAGGATAGTGAGTGCAAAACTCATCGTTTTTTTCCTCAAGTCAATTTGCCCTCATCATTTGCAAACAGGGTGTTCACGAATGCTACGAATGCATAAGTGAGAATATTTTCACGGACACCTGGAAGTATGCCCAACTAAGTTGACCGCGCGCGTAATTGGCTCGAAGTAAACAATAGTAGCGAGGTTATGAAATCCTTCGTCCAGCTTGGCTGGGGCAATTTTTCCCCATAGACACGGGACAATCACTTCGACCCAATGCACAGATTTCTTGACGATGCTCTACGCATTACTTATATCGTACGTGTCGTCTGAATATTGAGGACGTTCATATTGTGACGTGACTGAGACGAGAAGAGAAAATAACGTTATACTCATTAAAATTTCTAAGTTTACTGCTCATGATAAGTAAAATGATGTCAGTATCGTCTAACCAACTGGAGTCACCGAGTTATCGATCTATTTACCTATCCACTGGTTTAATTGTCTTTTTGACAGTCATAATGACGTGAAGCCATCGATTCGGACACATTTAATGATTTACTAAAATGGATAAAGAAACTTGAGTGAACTCGACCGGGCTTGGCAACCGAACAGAACACTCAAAATCGAGATCCTGCAACTGAATTGTGATATTGATTTGCATCAAATTAGTGTCGATATCTTTTGAACCTGGGAGATTACAAAAACCCTAGGTTTTTCAGATTGTCATATGAAACTCTAGCAAGCAATGATTGTTCGAATCTCATCCGGTTCGATGTACGTCCATAGTAGTAGTTTGTAAGGAGAAATTTGTATGGCGCTGTCTCTTCGAACACCACTTTCCTTTCACCAAAGCAAGAAACACGTCACTATTTCCTTACGAGAATCCCGGCAATACTGAGATCATGTTTACGAGCATTGTGACCAGGTTTACAACCATCGAAGTGAGATTTTCACTTGGTTTTGACACTGTACAATGCATATGAACAGATTTCAATGGAATCATGTAAAATGATTTTGAAAATTCTTGTTCGTTTCACTCGCCTGTTTTATCATTCTGCCCGTGATGTCAACAAAACCAGTCATCCTTTTACCGATCCCAGTCGCTTTGGTATGGCCGACAATGGATGGAGTGAAACTGTCGACTAGTAGGAATCCTAACAGTGTCCTTATCACATTTCATCGAGTAAACACTTGGTTGAGGGCAAATAATTTAAAATACAATTAAACAATTAATGAAACCAACCAGCTTCGCGAATCTCACAGTAAGTGGAAATATAAAATTTCATTTCCCATATGTATCGGTTAGTTAAAAAGGGAAAATCCATTTGAGTGTAACTGATCTAAGATTCCATGTCACAAGGCAGCTTAAACCGAATTGTATTCCCGCGACCGATTAGAATCACGTGCTTTTCAGCGTGAACGATTGCCCGGAATACGACACTCACTCACAAGTCTGCAGAGTTCATGGGAGATAACCTAGGTCCTAATTCATGAGACTGACAAATAAGCGGATGAATCCACATGTGACTGTACTCGAGTACAGATGGGTACCATTCCCGCTCTGCGTTCCGAAGCTGTTTAATAATACCAGCCGGACTTGGTACAATGAGATTTCATTTCAAAGCATTTCACCGCCATATTGTGCATAAGTTGTCAAAGAACAAAACCGATGGCGACTGTTCACATTTAGCAAGGCAAAACTATGTCTTCAGATGGTTCAATATCTCTCAAAGATATGCATTACATCGTCCAAACCATTGTGATTTGAGTGGGAATACCAGGGTTGCTAACTATAACCCATCAACCGATTAGTCTGAAAACCAAACTGTCGCACACGCGGTTGCATGTAAGTATCCGAAAAGCTTTCGGCCACTCCGCTACATCGCGAACCCCGTTCGCCTAAGCCTGTTTCGCTCCAGGTTCAACCGACAATAGAACTACTCGAAACAATATCCTGTCGTCAGGGTGTACAAGCTTGCCGATATTCTAGCGATGTTTATGTTTTGTGGTTTAGTCAGCTGGTATACCAGTTCTCTCTTGAACCCAATCATTTCGCGTAAAAGGATTTCATTTCTAATTGTCAATATTAGTACTGGTCTAATTATCATCATTACTTTCTGTGTTAGTATCGAATAGGCCGAAATAAAGCTTATTCGTCCGATTACGATGCTTTCACGTCCGGACATGGGCATATTTGTTCCGGTCTTAGTGTACCAACCTCATGGAACTCGACCATGTTACATTCGCTTTGCTCACCTAATTAGCCGGATATGTTGACAATAAACCATGCAACGGGGATTTTCATGCCTGTCCCTAAAATAATCTACCCGTAGGTCTAGGCGAACTCCTCGTTCCGGCCGGTCCATCCAACAAATGTTTTCAAACAGTCAACCACAACTTTTCATCACAAGCGTTGACCGTGATCCGACGAAAAATGAAGCTAACCGAATAAAAGGTGGCAAAAAACACTGAAGATACTTTCTGGATTTGCTTGATCTGATTCCCCCCCCCCGGTTGTAGATTGGTGGAAACAATATGCCCACGACAAAATCACGTGATCTTGGCAAATACTGTTTGCCCCTTTTTTCTCAAATATTATGAAATATTTTAACTTGACACCTAATGGATATAGTACAATCATTAGACAGCATAAATCGCGGGATGAACACGTTCGGCCAAGGAACTGGTTCACATTTGTGACTGTTTTAGCAATGAACAATGTTTCCGGTGTTTGAGACTGACAAATATTTGGACATGCAAATTGCCCTGTACTGGTTGAGACAAAATAGAACTTAAACAGATTTTTTGATGTTGCATATAACAATGGGTGCCTTTTCACTCATCATCTGCAAGTTGTTTCCATTTCCCCGTGGACATGGTTCGGGAGGTTCCACTTGTTGGTGTTTCTCAAACCAAATCAAATGTTCTCTCACGATCAGTTCACCAATTTTCAATATAACTTACAATAGATGGGTGCTTTGTTCAACCAATGTTCATTTGCTGTCATTTTGACATTCGCGGTCCAAAAATACGGTTGCAAATGTTCACTTTGACGGGAACGTTGAAGGTAATCATTCATCGAATAAAACTTAAAAAGTGTCACCAATCGGTGTAAACAAACAATGGAAAAAGCTTCCTTCCCGTGCCACGCTTTGCGTGTAAAGCGAAACATATTTGTTTATTCGATGTTATTGGACAACCCGAAATTTGGTTGGTAATGATTTTTCCTCATCCAAAATAAAGGAAACCCTGCAAAATCAAATCCTTTTGGAACTGGCCGAACCGTAACGGGCAGTGGTCAAATTGCTAGGATTGTGACGTTTGAACTTGAAGGTCGCCGGTTCGAATTATCCCATCGCCGGTGAACTTCCTCCAACTTGGGAACCCACTGCTAGCCATGACCTCCTCGCTGAAAGTGATGTCCACTGTCGTTTGCCTAAGGACAAAAAGAATTGCACCAGAAATTTCCAAAGTCGTACTTTGCCTTATCTACAGGCTGCCTAAACTGTCCTTTTAGCTGACTTTCTACGAGAACCTTAGCCTAAGTCAAGAGCTCGGTTGCAACTTTCAGCCCTGGATAAGTGTCTTTGTCGGGGTACCCAATCGTGAATGATAACCGACTGATTCAAACTTTGATATCAGCCATAGCGATTCGGCATAAATGAAATCGACCAAGATTAGGCCCAACTTTCGAATGATACTGTTATTCAGTTGCTCTTTAGATACAAAAAATCACGGATGTAGCACAACTTTGAACGAATGTTCGGTCTGAATAGCAGCCGATTCTATTAAGTAATTTGAAAATTTGTAAATGTCCAGAAGAGGCACGATTGTCGCAATACGGTCAATGTGTAATTACAGCAAATTTGTTTGAACACATTCTTCATTCGAGTCCTTGAGGTATGATTAGTTTACTGAGTCGGATGCGCTTGTACTTAGCTTATCGACTTTTGTGTTAGCAATTCAACATTTACAATCTGGTAGAAGGTGGACACGTGTGTAAGCCGTTTATGATCCCATATTTTTCCCCAGATAGACACGACAGTACGGAATTATATGAATAATTAAATTTTCCTCGCGATCAACATGATGTTGACAGAAAAAAATGGAGCTTTGTTGTCTGTACCAGAACACTCGGCGAATTCGATCAACTCCTCAGTGACCCTGGACACAGTCCGGTTTACAGTACATTTTACCTTTCAACTATTGACGCACAGTCGGTAAACACAAAGTGAGAAAGTCTGTTTTAATGCTAATAAACCGATATTGGAATAAGATTCTACAAGGTTACAAACCGGGACGAAACGAAAGCTTTCAGTCCTGCAGCAGGGCAGTATTCGTCGACTAAAACATGCTGGTCGAGTTATGAATTATATTACTGTTAAAATCAAAACGACTGGGCGCTCGCACAGAACAAATTAGTCCAAATCTCTAAGTGACCAGTCGCGGAGCACCAGCATCACATTAATCGGTAAGAAATGACGGGAACATAATACTTCTTTGGCAGGATTCATTGCTAGTGCATATTCACCTTTTCTGATTTGGGGCACGAAACCAGAACAAATGGTTTCTTGAAACGACTACACGAACTCTACGGGCTCTCAACGATTCATCGAACAAGAACACCAGCTACCATGATGAACTCAAACAGTGATCAGATAGCTGAACATTACCTCCATAGTTTTGTGCTAGTGAGCCTGTCACTGATTCCATTTGATAATTTACTCTATAATTATATTGGGTTCTCGAATAGGAGAAAGAAACTCTCCATATTCGTCCAATGTGTCTTCTACTAGATATATCATGTATTGGTGAATGTCTCCGGAATGATTTGATGGCGCAACACAAGTTACCCGATGTCTAAACGTAACCGCACATTCATGGTCGTTTGGTACCTCGTTCAGAACAATACGGATCCAATCAGGACGAGAGGCAAATCCGTAATAAAACGCGCGGCTATCATCGTGACTCTTAATATCCACGGCTGATCCGAGGGTGCAGGCCGTAGTGCACGTGGAACGTGGGTTTGATAATAAAAAACATGCCCGAGAGAGGAGACAAAGGCATACTGGTACCTTAGAAAAATTTAATCGGTGAATACGTCCAACTGCATAGAGAAAAACGCATGCGCATTGGGCATGGTAAATTCGAATGGGGAAATAAAAACGAAAACCATATCAGCAAACAGAAGGACGATCAGCCTTGCGTATGCCATGAATTCCATCCATCCGGAGTGAATGACGGAGTGGACCATGGGAAACGCAAGTTCCCCTAAAATCCTCTGGTTTTCAGTCACAATTCCTGACGATAACTTATCGGTGATGGCTGCCATCGTGAAGTTTGAATTTCGGAATTCCTGTTTTCACTTGGGCTACGAGAACATATTTATTAGGAAGTAAAAGTAGTTTGATGATGAATAACAAAAAATCAACTCATCCGTGCTATCCTTGCCTATATTCACAGCTAGTGAATATCTACGGTACACGATCTGGGGCATAAGCCCAGAGTAGTGGTTTTGAGTCGACCAGTATAACTGATGGGTTGTGTAGGCTGAATTTCCACCGTCTAGCTAACTTCAACACTGTCTGATTTATCACTGATAACCGACCATGACTGTCCTGTTTGAGATCGAGTAAAATCTCGCTAAATGTTTAGAACAAAACGTTGTCTTTACCATTGTTAATTTTGTAGATGATTCGAACTACAAATAGGTTAATTGCCAAAAGTTTCATCACGAGCTATTCGAAAAATGAACGAAATAAAACCGGGAATACATTTCAGAGTATTTCTCTCAAAATTTCTCCAAATTCTGGTCACATTTTGAAATGTATATTTCCTTAACCTGGTTGACATGGTTTCCCTTAACAATGGTACAAAATAAATCAAATTAAGTTCTTTATCCATCTAGACAGCCTCAAGTTCCATTTCCTTTCAGACACGGACAGGTATTAGAGAGTTAGGGATGCAGAACAATGCATGTGATTTGCACTCATAGGGTGCAGCTTGGTTTGTGTTTGATAAACAACCATAGTGTTCAATTTCCTGATAGACAGATCTGCGTGGTTTGACATTTGGACAGGTGAAACTCCATGAGTGTGAATGGCGCTCTCAGGATGGCCGTAGTGGAACAACAAAACCGGTCCTGGGGAAGGAGGTGCATTATTATCAGGACGTTAATTTCCACGGTGGAAACTAAACATTTCAGCTGCTTTGAACCAGAATCGAACCAGACTTTGTGTGATCGGTTTCGTAATGACTGGTCGATCACAGACAATTTCATTTCAGATCAATATGGAACATGACTAATAGAGAGAAACCAGCTGAAAAGTCAATGAGGTGTGGTACACATTCCCTTGGCCAGATATGACTACAATTCGCGCAGCGGGGTATAACTTTTACTCAGCTGATCGCCTGAATGAAATGATGCCGTATTTGACCTCATGCATACAATTGTTAAATCCGATTAAATCTGCGCAAAAGTTTGCTCATGACTGGAATCGAATTCTGCCGCGCTTTAGCAAAAACAACAACATTTTGGAAGAAACAAGCAATCTTTTTGGTCACATCACTCACTTTAAAAAAGGGAATTCAAAGTACGTTCGAATGTCGTGGTACCATCGAACGTTGACAAGGTTTCGTTATTTTTTAAAGCAGTTGATTTTAAAGAGACTGATAACATGTGGTCATTGTATGCTTCGTAGTTGGTCGTCGTAGTGATATCGATTGTTGAATTACGGAATTAGTGGGGCATATACAAACGATGTCCTCGTAAAACTGAACCTTTCGGCATGCCTCCTTTGACTATAACACATATCAAATCAGCTTTCCAATTGCCTGCAAGCATTATACAAATTAAAGTAGCGTAAAGGCCTACCTAAATGAACTTACTGAACACTTCTTCTAGGTAGCTGGGAAAAGAACTTTATGCTAGGAAAAACGACGTTGATGAGAGCTGAGAAATGGTGCATCAGAATTTCTCTCATAAACTGGCCTACAGTCAAAGATAAAAACAAATTTTGTCTGTTAGCTCAACTTTCTTGGAAAAATTAGGTCAGACTTGTTGCACTGCTTTGAAAAACTTTTGATGAGAACAGAAGATGGGTCCTTGCACTCTGACACTGATCGCTTCTTAGCCACATCTACACCCCAAACACAGAAGCACGTCATCCAAACTCGGGACCTAATTTTGTTTCTTTCCATACTTCTGCTGTTACGTCGGTACAATATCCGGGCATTTTCCCGGCCTAGTTTAAGAACACTTTTCTACTTGACATCAATAAAGGGGTAACCGGCGTGAAATTGGCCCATGTGATCGACATAGGTCGCAAACTAACTTGAGGTGGATCATTTGTCATCGTCTGTCACGTGTCTGTCAACCGCTCCACAGGGTTCAGACAGAGGTAACTCGCTACCGGAGAAACAATCCCAATCAGATTGTTCAGATTTATTCTGTGGTCCTATAGACAGCCCATTAGAGCTATGATAAGATTGAAATTCAACCTTGATTTCCGCTGTTAACGATATGCTTTGTAAATACGAAATTTCATCAAGCGTTTTCACGTGTACCGTACTGGCCCGGATGGAAGCAATGAAATAACCTAAGTGTTGGCCATCTTCGATTTCCAAATTTTAGCTCGGAAATGTTTCATGAACTTAAAAGATAAAGACCACTGGAATGTCTTTTTTCGCGTCAATAAATACCTAAGTGAAAGATAGGAACTCGGTAGAACTCTACCATGCAAGTTTCGTGTACAAGTGACACTTTTATCTTTTACTTCTTTTTTAATGAATTAACGATGTACATCATTTGTCAAAAAGGGGACCGCAGTCAGCAGAGGGCTGCCAAGTGGGGAAGTTGATCGGCGGTGGGGGGATTCGAATCCGCGACCTTCACGTCCAAACGCCACGACCTCATCCATTTGACCACCACCGGCCGATTAACAGGGTAATTCGTTCATATTTGATTGCTCATGTAAAGGGAACTTTCGAGTCAGTTTTATCAACTCTTTTCTGCATACACACACAGTTCACGCAGGTCTCATCTTCAGTGTGTAATCTCGACGTCCGCCGACCGGCTTTTTGTAGCCAAGGGACATTATCCGCTCAATTGATTTCGGCAATGTTTTGAGTTTCGTTCCTCGGGTTTAACGGTCAGCTTTTTAACCAAATATTGATGTCTTTTAAGAACTTAACCAATATTTGACCTGCTGACCAATGTGCCAGGGAAAAATTTCCCATGCCTTCACTTTTAATTGCTATAGTGTGCTTGCCTTACTGTCATCGATTTAATTATGATAGGCAGATTGGGCCAAGGGATTTGTCGGAGACGATGAGACTAGGTGAAGAAAGCGAAAGGAACTCTGAGCCGTAGCATGGCTTATCACTACCCACCTTGCTAGTTGGCGATATGGCAGCGCCGTCCTGATTATCCTGCTCGGACGATCGATGCAGCATGAAAATTCTTCTGTAGACGGTGTAACTCGTGAGACTTGTGGACAGGTGCTATAAACGGAACCATTAGGATTCTCAACCAAGGCCTTTGGTTCCAACCACTCTCGGATCAATTATTATTCCACTCCAATTTCGCTACTGAGTATGCCAGCTGAAATCAACCCTGAACGTGAAGGGACCGGGAGACTACTTCGTGGAGACCTGTACCAATTGACGTTCCACGTACGACTGGGTCTCTGTGGTTTGGAATAAGTCATCCTGCTTAGCTCGCTAGGTCATGGAGGCAGGCAGGTCGCCAGGCCACGTCAGTTTTGTTATGACAGTGATTCGTTTTCCTTTTAAGGTTTAATTTGAACCCATGCGCAAAACCTTATCATACTTTTGAGAAAATTTCAGGATTCAGATGATCGTTTTCGCGGGTCTGGTGTTTGGAAACCTTAGCAAACTAAAATTTCCATTTGGTCATTACAATCGTGTCAAATATTACGCAGTATGAACAAACAAATGCCCGTGATCAGACAGACGCCGGATCCATATCCGAGTCTCGTTCATTTAATTTTTGTCTTGACATTCTAGTGCGAATCGTTGGATCATTTATGTTCCATTCAGACAATTCATATACCGAATTAGGATGTTTTAGACACGGTTTGCTAGAAGTGTCCACATGTAACGTTTCGGTTTCCGGCAACGAGATGTTGCCGTTTTAATCATATTCCGCAATCTACTCTTGTATGCGTATAACAACAATGCGGATACAAAGTCAGGACGCTTTGTGGTCCGAACGGCATGGAAAATTGAAAAATGATAATAATGAATCGTGTCTGCAATAGGTGTTGATTCGGAAGAATTCATGCTGAATAAGCCAACACCGAGCAATCGGATCTGTCGATTGCAAAACCACGTACAACGGACAACAATGAGGAACCGATCAGATATGTTAGGCTTCGGT
>LUCM01010006.1:42259-64447 GCA_008360955.1 Fasciolopsis buskii
TATATCCAACAACAATAGTGACATGATGCTACCTCCTAATAAGCCCACTGCGGTTCACTTTCTCATGTTATGTAGCAAAATCAATACAAAACAAATCAATCCGAAGTCACCGTTTGTTCATCCGTGAATGGGTCTGACTGTTAGTAAGTAATTGCTTACGACTTTTGCCACCAATTGGGAGATATGTGATCACAAGGAAAACGTGATCTTGGTTAACAAATCTGGATCGAGTGAGGTTCGGATTGTATCGAAAATTCGATGCGCCATATGATAAATCTATGCATGCAATTGTTCAAAAGTCAGTAACATCGCGCCTATTTAACTATTCAGCGTAGCTGAAAAACCAATCACTATACATTCTACCGGCAACGCAGCGCCACTGACTTTTGAACAATTGCACCCATACGAAAGACATTTTAGGATTGTACAGGCGATATGCAATCTGAAAGAAACACCTGCTGGCTTATCACGTTTTTATCATAAGGCCAAAACAAAATCATTTGTCCTACAAAAATCACTCGGTCACGCGTTATTTTAATATGGATTAGCCCCAAACGATCTCTTTGAAATTATGCGTTCGCAAAAGGTCAAGTCTTGCCTGTTTAAATTGTGCGGTAAACATCCACTGAATGTAAATTCCAATCATTGAAGTCAAGGTCATTTTGGAAAGTATCAGGACCAAATGACGTAAGCAGTGTATTGAAAAATCGATGTCCCACCTATTGGTTTTTATTGTGAATGATATAATATTAATAAAAATCATTTTGGGAAGCTTCATTAAACGGGCATTTCGTTTTCAAGTTATGACGACAGATAGTTGGCAGTAGTATATTCTCTTGATATTTTGATACCGGGGAGAGAGGGCGTTAGCAGTCGGATTGAAACAACTCGTGAACTTTGGAATTTGCAAAAACTCCTATACAGTGCTTTTGAAGAAATGGAATGATCAGCTCAACGAACAGTTACCTAAGACACTCCTGTGAAGCAAAATTCGGTTGTTAAATATGAGAGTGTGGTTTATTCTGTAGCAATTAACAAGTTCGCCGAAAATTCATGAGTTCCGTACGACAGTGGGAGAAAAAGGCATGCCTTGTCTCAGATGTGGAACATGAACAATTTTGCCTGGATTTTACTTGGTTGATCGAACAGTTTTGTTGACGAGCGCATGGTGCACTTTGACTCACACAGACATGCGTTATGCAATGAAATGTTCATTTAATTTCTCCGTGTCTCTAGCCAAATCACAACTGTCTTCTTTCTTGATAATTGGAGTCGTACGTTGGTATACAAAATCATGTCAGTGGGTTCAAATTGCAGGCAATCCAAAATATTCGTAGTTTGTGTTAGTCACCTGAAATTTCATTTTTGATACAATTTTGAAAATTGTTCTGGGTAGGAGATTATGGTGCAGTTTAATATTTTTTATCACGATTCTTTGTACTACTCCCATCTACCCAGCTCGTATCAGTGTGCTTAGAAATTTTGATTTAATCCTCAGGGTGAGAAATGCGCAGGCTTCCATCAAGTAGCACACAGGGATTCAAATTTTAACGCTTCACGGATTGGTAGCTTCGCTGTTCAAAATCATGATCAAAGTAATTAAGACGAATTGTTGAATCTTGAGTAGGCTATCGCACGGTCTGAGTTGGCCACTAGCCCGGAACGCCTCTCGAAATGCCCCCAAGTGACTGACGTCTCAAATAGCATCTGTCTTCTCGTGGCGGAGGAGGTTCCTACTAAACTGCCAGGACAAAGGCGAACGCTAGAGGAGTTGGTTAAACCCGGATTCCAAACCACTCATAGGCGACATACGAAGCACACTGCTGTGTACTCACGAGCGTCCGTAGGGATGGGGTGTACTGGGTACCCAGGGTGTTTAGCCCTTTCCAAAGGGCGCATGAAGTTCCAAGTGGGGTACGTGACCCGCAGATGGTCCCAGTGCATTATAGGTTAGCCCATTTGGTCAAAAGCTCGAGGTAGCGTCCCCTAAGTCAGCCCTCTACCTCGATTTGGGAAACCGGCTGGTACCCGGCCCGCATAGGGCTCATGGATCCCGATGGATGGGCAGTAATGTGGAGATGGAGACTGGAAGAGTTAGAATATGTTGTGAACTTTGCGCATTGTTTCATTTTTTCTCTCCTCTTTCGGTTATTGCTTTCATTCGTCGTCATGATTCCGATGACACATGATGTGTATTCAGATTCGTGCAAAGTATAATTGCAATAATAGGCCATCGCATAGAACATTCGTCTGTCTGATTGAAATCGGTTGTCTACAAAGTTGGAGTTACCGCTTACCTATATTGCACCTAATATATATATATATATATATATATATATCAGCCATTTGTGTCTTAGTGTGGGGATGACAGGACTCTCAGTTGCAACTCAATTAGATCCAAGTGTGAAAACACTTACAGCTCGACATAATTCAATTTGACGCAGGCACGCTACTCAGTCTTTGATATTTCTTGTACTCGATTAGCTGGAGTCCTAGATCACACCGGAATTCCTTCGGATTATTTGGTCATCGTCTCAAACTGCAAACCACGAAGAGACCACCAAAATGACATTTGCACATTCTGACAAGTAATATCTCACAGTTAGAACAACGCTGGCATGACCGGATTTACAATTTTTGTATGATTTGAATAAAGTACACGTTTTTTGTTAAGTCTTCACCGCATTCAGCAGACTGTTTTAAAAACCATGGACATCAGTTCCGTCATAATCACTGTTTTGATTCCTTCTACTGAAGGAATTTCGATAAGGGATATTAGGCAATATTTGCACATCACAGACAACTCCCTGATTCTTGTAACACGAGAGTATACTTTTCCTGATGCGGTTCATCTGGATTGTTTTGGATAGAATAAGGGGAATTTTTGTCTTGAATTGTATTTTGCAGAACACATTTATTGCTGTGCAATTATTTTGTCGTGATATGTACTGGAAGAGTGTGGCGAAAGAAATTTCATCTCGCCTCATGTGAGGTAGAAGATTCAAGCATAAAACTAAAAACGGACAATGAAGATGAATAGCGTAACACTTAGCAAGCGAAAGTCAAACAGTCAACTTCAAGACGTTTCAGTCTGATAGTCCCGGGTTCGAATCCCGGCCGAATTCGCCACTTGTCACTACTTTATCAGCCAAAAGCCAACTTTCGAAAAAAAGGCATTCTCCCACTGTATTAATAAAAAAGAATTAAATAAAATGAAGTTGATTGCATAACCAACGAGATTTCTGTCGTAATCCATCAAGAGATGGCAAAATAGTTTGTGTCCTGACCGTGGCAGTATAATCAGATATCTTGTGATCTCCATTGATTGTTGCCATGCGTAACACCCTGAATGTTTCCCGTCTGTTTTGCTACCTGGATGCGAATCCGTTCTATAAATTTAACAATATTATAGAGGGAGCATGTAGTCTGAAGACGAAGTGATAGATTTTCTCGTAGAAGAGAAAAGCCAAAATTGCTGTTCAGTTTCAATGTAAAAGGCTATCAACAGTTAGTCATATATGTAATTCGGGATCCAATGGATATTGGTATCGGATAGAACAAAAGCAAGTCTTATTTCTTAGCCCGCTTGAGAAGCGGGAAATTTCGATCATGTTGGTTAATAATTGAAACAATCGTTGCCAATCATCTCTTGTTAGCTGATTGCGATTCATCCACTGCGATACTCCAGTCCTACGTGGGGAACTCGTTTAGCACCTGGTGTGTGTGTGTGCACTTCTCCCCGTGACCGGCTGGTAACTGTGTTAGTGGTTAGGCTGCTTGCTTGGTGGGGAAATATTTCGACAGAAACACGAACTATATTGTCCAAACTGACTAACTCCATCGATCTAAGCATCCCTATATATATGTATATTAATTAATTAATTAAAAACTGTTATCCTTAATTCTCTAATTCCCTTCTCAGTTTGGCATTTGGCAGGTGTCACAACAGAAAGCTGTCATTCATTCATTCATTCGTTCATTCATTTATTCATCCAATCCTTCATTCAGTCAGTTAGTCAGTCACTCAAGTGCCTCCATTCCTTGTCTGCTATGTGAATGTGTCAAGGACCGAAAACCAATTAATGGTGGACAGCAGCCTTATTGGTAATTATAATTATAACGTATTTACTCGAAAATCTTCTAGTGCAAGTCAGCCAAGACGGTCATGGTAAAAGTATGACTTGAAAATCTCGAGGAAACGAACAGCACCTGCTTTCTTCTCTGCACAGACACAATTCAGTCTAAGGGAAAACTTTTGTCGTAGGAATTTATGAAACTAGCAAGATTTTCCCCAAGCAATATTTACAAAATTTCTCGAAATATTCAAATACAATATGTGTATGTGCAAGCTCACTATTGGTTTTCTCTGTTCTGCTGAGAAAGAAGAGGAAGGTGAACACACAGACGAACATGTGCTGACGTCCGCTCGATTGAGAAGACGGAAATGGAGGAGTGGAATATGAGACTGTTTTTCTGATTCATTGCGGTTTATTGTTCCTTTTTTGGGGGTGGTTTCTGCCAACTGGAGCGCGAATCTAGTTTGCTGGTACGTCCACACTCCCCGGAACTGAGATGTCATCTTTCACACCTTTTCAAATGTGTTGATGAGACCGGACTGAACTATCCGATAGTATCATCCGATCTGGGAGAAATCAAAGCGGCTTATGCGTCTTTCTTCTTTTTTTCGCGCAAAGTGATACGTTGATATTTTGTTAACGTATTGTCCTTCTCCCCGATTTCATCCAACGGAAAAGATTCAGATTAGAATTACATTCACCTTGGATTTACAATTCCTACCAAGTAATGTCACAGGTTCCACTCTGTCGTGGTCGGATAAAGTGGACTAGCTAAAGAACAGACAGACAAAAACGAATAGCAGTTCTTACACTGTAGTACTCACATCGGCGGAAGGTTACACCCTTAACTAGTCCATAAAATTTCCGTGATCTCTTGACCGATTCTTCTATTCTTTATCATTCACTTTCTTTTTTTGGAGTTCTTTATTTTAAGCTCACACCTATTTCCGACTTAGCGAATGAGGTTGGCAGTTAAACAAGCTAGGTTCTACAACACTTCTCTTTCCAGCTTCCTGTAATGAGAGTTGATTGGCGTGGAAGACATTTGCATTAGGGCTGACCACTTGTGCGGAAACTGAACCCCGGTCAAAGAGAGCTCGGAGTGATGGGGACAATATAGATCGGTTAGATCTGGTAGGTGTCTGTCTGTTTCCGCCACTGTTACTTCATGTGTTAGCAATTCTCTCTCTTTCCCCGGTGCGCACGCACACAAACACTTAGTCCGTCACATCAATAAACGCTTTGAATGCGTACGCCCACTCTCCGTGATGCACTATTTCTCAAAAGTAGTGATATTTAATGCTCATGGATTTGGCCCCAACATTGTCAATCGGACCCAAAAATTTAGCAAACCTTCCGTGTTAGCGTTGTTCACACCACGCGAATAGAAGATCCGTTATCAACACCATACAACCTATGTTTAAACGTATCCGCAGAGTATACGAATGCCATAAGAAAAAACATTTTGAGATATCTGGCTGAATTTCGTATCCAGCCATGCGTTGTCCTATTTAAATCTAATCTCCGATGTCCGGATTACAACAAACGAAATCCTTTTTCGTACACAAGTAACTGTCCGCAGTTGGATCAGCGAAGAGAGGAACGCTGCGCGTACTAGTTAAAGTCTAAGTCGGTTTAAGGATATGCAAAGCCCTAACTAGTTAAATTGGTGTGGCCAAGAATCTATGGATATGCGTAAGAATACAGTCGAAAGGCCAATCCAATGTGGCCTAAGCAGATATGCTCCCGGGGATTGTTTCACCGGATTCTCAAATGTTCCGATAAATACGTACGTGATTCCATCTACCGTCTATCCCCGGGTGTTTTGATGCTTTGTGGAATTTCCTTTGTCATCATTGTGCTGGTTCTTGCATCCACGGATTTGGAAAAAATGCCACCAAAAATCATGAAGTTATTTTCATTTTATCCGGACCACACGACGTAAGGAGTGTATCGAAAAATCGATGCGCCATGTATTGGTTTTTATTTTCCCTCCTATCCCGATTATTGCTGTTTCATAGACTGTAATCAGGGCAGTTAAATATGAATGAACTTAGTTGTCAAGGTAATTTTGTTTAAACGGCCAAAGTGTAATTTTACCGGAATTTAAAAAGTTCACAAACTCATATTAAATAATCCCCGATTTGAGTCTGCTTTTTTAATCCGAAACATCAACAGGGCAATTTGATCAATAGAAACAATTAGTTTATCTGATATTTGATCCGCGATTAAAGCCGAAAGTGATCAATTAATGAATGGGACGTTTTGCGTTAATGTGTTAATCTTGAAGAGGAAAATTTCGAGTCGGGTAACAAACGCTAAGCATTTCACACGGGAAAACAATCACGTCCAAAAGTTCGGAACACAGATACGGATTTTCTTGATGTGGTGTCACAACAAAGATTTCTTGCTCGATTTCTCATACAAATTGTTTCGGATATTTGATTCATCCTTGTCCAAATATGGAGGAAGAATATACGATTGATCCGTGTATCAGTGGAAATGAAGTTTGCATTTAACGAGTGCTGAATTGGGAAGATAGAATTAATTTGTTCAGTGCCGGTGAATGTGAACCGTGTCATTTCGGTGACCGGTCAGTTGTGTTGCTGTATGCATAAAAAGTGGTATCCTGTCAAGGGTCGACAAAAATGACATTTTCACAAAAATATTCGTCAAATGTTCACCTTGATAAGAATAAAATGAACATAGCATTCTGAACCGGTCAAAATAGACTCCACTTTGGACAGCGCAAAATCTGTCATTGTGTTGCCATTGATGTTTACTTAATTCTAAGAAAATAGACAAGTCAACATAATGATAGCTTGTTGTAGTGAACCTTCCTTTTTTCATTCCATCAGAATTTCGAAAACATTTTGTCATGAGCTGAGTTTTTTCTCCCAATTCGACTTTGGTCGTGTGAAAACACTCTTATCTGTAAAATGTTTCAGACAGAAATATACTGTGCTGAATCTTGAAGGAATACAAAATATTTTTTCGGTCCCGATTCCGTAATCCAGTAATCTAATTGAGGAACAGCTATTAACGTTGAATTTCCCGGATCTCTGGGTGTATGAGCTGTTGGACGTCAAATCAAAATTACCTAAACATTACTGAACGACAGTAGACGGACCGTCGATTACTAGATTTTAACGATGAAAGATTACTGACAGTACACGTGTCAAGTTGTCGTGAATGAATCCTACTCCGTTCTACTTAACTGGTTTCTGATGTGACACGGATGAGGTTTCAGTTTTGTGGCTAAAGTGTGATATCGCCTAAATTTGTAGCATATCTGCCGGCTCGGTGATATGGAGTTTTACGGTTTGTTATCGAAAAGCTTGGCCACTTCTTGCTGAATAACAGGAGGACAGACTCAAGTCTTTTATTCGCTATGATGTTACACAACGAACCAGAAAGTTTATGAGCTGTTGCATGAGTTGGGATCACACCTGTTTAAAGGTACCGCCTATTGTGATGCATTAGACATTTTCCCCAATAACCATATGATGGTTCATAAAATGTATGGGGTACGTGGGAGTTCAACAAAATGTTATCATTTTATTCTCATTTATGATTACTTAAAGTTGGTTCTGGACCGTGTTGTCGGTATTTGAACACGCATGATCTTGTTTGTCATGGTAACGAAATCTGTACATGAAGAATGAGAACTTGGATGAAAGTGTCAACACCATAAAACTGGTACGAGAGATCTCACGATTCATGCTAGGTTACAACCGTATTCACTAACAAGCTCATTTGTTATGCATAACTTGTTTTTTTTTTTGTTTCTTCCCAAATCCGGCAAACGATTTTTTTGCGAAAATACCCTCCGAACCGACAACGCTATCCATGTTCTACCATTGAAATCTTTCGCAATGCCTAAATTGTTTATTTTCAAATGAATGGTCGCATGGATATCGTATGCAGACGTTTCGGATGTCTGGGATAATTCATTTCGTGAAATCTCTTTCGCAAGAATGTTTCGCTTAGCAGTCCAAAACATGAACGAATCGTATTTGTATGCAACTTCGGTTTGTCCTACCGTAACAGCTTTCACGTGCGTACGAATAGCAGACGTACTTTATGCATAATATAATCCTTCTCTAATTAGTTTGATCCATTGTTTTTATTTTCCCCAATTACGTTTCCTTAGATCGGATGGACAATGACCGACTGGATGGCATTGATGGACTTTTTGTACATAATTATTCTATTGTATGCACAACCAGTTTGGACAATCTCACGTTATCGATCGCAACAACCTACCCCGCTCGCCGGACTCGCACGTCCGATTCGTTTCACGGTATCCGTAAGCGAATCTAACGCATCCGATCAAGTCGTCGCAAATTTGACCGCCTTGATTTTGACCACCACGGAATTACCGGTACAAATGAGTACCCGTTTGCATGAGACACATGTTCGATTGAACTTTGAATTGTTGGATGTAAGCGCTAACCTAATGGCCAATCTACCTCCCCAAAGAAGGGTCAGTTTTGTTCACCTCGTGCAGTTAGACCAGCATACGGGTGTAATTCGATTCGCAATACCTTTGGATCGGGAACGTTTATGCCCGGATGCAATCGGTACGGACCAAAGATGCACGATCAGTTTACTAGTTGCAGTCCATATGATTCCGATCACATCAAGTCATTTGGCAACGGAAACAGTCTATGCAGATCTTACAGTTATTGTCATTGATATAAACGACAACGCACCATATTTCCCGTCACCCAACTCCCCTGACAATGCGCCAATGGCAATTATTACCATAGATGAGGAATGCCCCATCGGGACTATGATCCAACTGCCTCAGGCAACTGATGCGGATACACCGGAACACGGCGTACAACGATACGAATTTCATCCAACCAATACGCCAGTTCGCGTGCGAGAACATTTCGATATTGTACAATTTCGTCATCAACCCGGTCTACGTTGTGAAGACCTCAGCCCGACGCAACTGGAAATTATGAACATTGACGCAGCTGTAGCAGATTCACGTCCGATTGTTCCGTGCTTGCGAACAATCAGACGTTTGGATCGAGAAACTGTTGGTGACCAATTTCATTTCACTCTTCTGGCTTCTGATTCGAGTGGCAAACGGGGAGAAATAGCCATGCAACTATTGATTCGTGATATCAATGACCATGCACCCGAATGGCCAAGTAAATTAGAACTATTCGACGGAAGCGGTCGGTCGCACTGGGTCAGTGCATCGCCGAGTGAACCGGGACAAGAGAATGAGTCAAAACAAACGCACTATTCATTTTCAATTCCTGAATGCACCAAACAGCATAAGTTGATTCGCCTTGAAGCACGTGACAAGGATGATCCTCAACAAGAGGCGGGAAAAATTACGTTCCGTCTGAGCGACCGTAGTCCAGATAATCAGGCTACCGCACTGAGGCGTAGGGTTTTCGTTTCCAACAACCACTTGTATCTCACAGACCGCGGACTCCGAGGACTGGTCCAACCGAATCTGACTATTGTAGTCTCGGCCAGTGACGGGGTTGGAAAAACTACGGAGGCTTGGTTTCACTTGCGAATCGATGATTGCAATGATCACAAACCGACGATACTGGTAATTTTCTGTTAATTTTGTTTACAAATGTATTACTACCCAGTCCAATGTTATAATTTTAGAAATAGAACGTGGCAAAAGAATGATGTGATGTGTATAAGTATAAATTTCGAAGACTTTTAATGCATGATTGACCGTACCAAAGGCACACAATAGATTCAAATCCAGAAATTGTGATTGTAAGATGGTTGTCACTGGCTGCGGTAAAATGCATATGGTCGTGACGTTTGGACCTGAAGGTCGCAAGTTCGAATCCTCTCATCGCTGGCCAGCTTCCCCACTTGGCAACTCTGATGTCCGGAGACCCCGTTCTGAAAATAATGTGCGATTGTTATATCATTAATAGTGGAAGCTAAAGACAAAAGATTAAAAATGTCAATTAAGGGGCCATACCCATGACACGTTTGTCCTAGCAATTCGGCCGATCGAAACCGATGATCGACAATTTACAAGCCTCTAATCCATAAGCTGGAGGTCTAAAGTTTTTCTTCGGATATACCGTCATTTATTGACTATTCGTCATGCTAGAACTGACCGGAGCGGAAAAGCTTTCATAGCTGGCGTTGAATAAGAATACCACCATCGATTTTCCCCCGTATTGTCAGCATAGTTTCTTACGTTTTCCACGCGCGTTTTCCAAATGAGATTTCCAATGAATTCACTGAAACGGACAATGTATCACCAATGCGATCTATTAGGTTTGGATGGTTCCACGAATTTGGTTGTTTGCTCCTGATTTTGTCATCCATGAGCTGGTTGAAAAGAATGATATCACAATCATTCAGTAAGTTTGCACTGGGTTATCAGGGGACACCGTGAGATCAAAAAACACAATAATCATGTGACCTGGTAGTTTGTAGTTTGCATTCTCAAAAATATGTATGTACCTATTTTACTATTGCTCGTTTTCGTCCCAATTGCCAGGAATGTAGTAAACGCTAACAAACTGTCACTGGGCTATGTTTCGAATCTAGTGGACCACGAAAAAACTAAAGAATGAATTTTACTACGCAAATACAACGGAAAAATCTTTGATGCTTTTACTACGTATCCCTCGAAAACAGTCCGGTCACACATCAAAGTCTCGTAAAGAATGTCTGTCCCATTAAAAGCACAATACGACGGTGATGATGATAATGAGAAGATTAACAGTTTAGAATGAATGATTCGTGCTTGTTTCTCAGCAGGATATCCATCCAAATTAGAAACTGAACTACAACGGATAGCGTATCATAGATCACTATTCACACTGAACATTTTATTTCCATCATACTTCCTACTAGGTATTAGAGTATTGTTCGAATAACGGGACAAGACCCGTTTCCCGACCGGCTTGTTCTTTCTCTATTCATCCGAATTACCGAAACATCAAGCCACGTTTTAGATGGACACAAAAACGAATTCGTTATCGAGTATGTCACGCTAGTCAATCACGTACCACCACAAAAAGGTTACGTTGGACTCGGATTCTTCTTTTGCTGGCCAATTTCTTGTTCGGTAATCCAAAATTGATTAGCGCACACTGTCGCCCAACTAATAAACTACTATAACTATTATCGCGTTTGGGGGTAACAGCTAATTCCTTTCAATATTCTTATCGAGCACATTGGGTAATCGGGCGATCATGGTCGTCGCTTTTCCTCAGAATGTCACACGAGCCCAATTCATCCCACGGCCAGTCGCTCCTTTGTCTAGGTGGCCTCTCATTTGCCCGGGCCATTTTATAAAGAGAAGCAAACGATTAGACCCAAGAAGAGACAAAGATACTCTTAGGTTGCAATGAGCACGATTCACCTATCCTAATGGAATGCATCGTGTATGTACCGAAATATCATCTACAAGGTATCGAGTAGATTCGACGAGCTAATTTAACGACGTATGATGCCCTGGGTTTAGTTCTAGCAAACGTCGCTTGAAATAGAGGTAAAAACAGAAAAGAAACGACTATCTAGCACGTGAGCAAGAGTTTACTGATATTTTTTTTACCTCTACCTATTCCAGAGGTCATGAGATCAGCAATATTTGGATTCGATTCGTACCCGACACCAAAATACAGACAGAGATTTTTATCGGAGACCAATTATTATTCTCTACCCTTTTCCTCCAACAGATTCAAAACACGGACTACTTGACCATACCGGAAGAGTCAGCTGGCAAGTCACATCTAATTTCTTTGATCACCGTTCGTGATTTCGATTTGGTCACATCACCTAATTCCCAATTTTCCTGTTTCCTAAACGATACTACTTATTTGGAACTGAAAGAAGTTGTCTCCGGTCCGACAGCAGATGATCAGACCGGTCTACAATCAAACGTTCACCAGGGAAATGAGATCATTTTAGGGGATAAGAAAACAGACTTAACATCACGTCGTGGCCGATGGTCTGTTTATCGTCTAGGTTCGAGACCGGATGTATCATTTGATCGCGAAACTGATGCGATTTATACGATAATGTTTGAGTGTATCGACAAGGGTTCACCATCGTTGACTGCCAGTAGACCAATAACCATCCATATTGAAGATATCAATGACAATTCACCACAGTTTGTCACAAGTTGTTCGCTGTCACATTACAATCGGGAACGAGGTGACCAGAAATCCCAACGCTCGTGTCAGGCACAGTTTGAATTCACCGTTGCAGAGAGTGCAGAACGCGGTTCATTAATTGGTTCTGTTCGAGCGGTGGATTTAGATAATGGAGATAACGCGCGTATAGAATACACTCTTCTCCCATTGAATCGTACAACAAATGTATCCAATCCAAATAAGTCGGAAGTATTCCGTCCGGAAACACTGTTCACAGTCTCACCGGCTGGTGAGTTTCATCTAATTGGTGAATTGGATCGTGAACGTCAAGATGTGTACCAATTTCTTGTCCAGGCCACAGATCATGGAAAACCGCAACGTCTAAGTACCACGGCCACGGTAACAGTTCACGTGGCAGATGTTAATGACTGTGCTCCGGTTTTCCACGGCGATTACGTGTTTGAGGTGAGTCTAACGGTGCCTGACTATTTGCACAGTTTTGTATTGTATTGCACAAAATTTGGGTGTCTGAATGTCCGCATTTCCGTTTGCAAATTCACCCTATCTGTCATACCAGTTTCGCGTAGCATAAAACTGAAATTCCATAGTGTGAAATATAGAAGATAGGTCAATTTACTCTAATCATTGTGACTGGTATTTGAGAATGAGGAAGAAGTGCAATGAAAACAGATAATGCCCAAATGAAAGGTTGTAATGCTTTGCGTATTGTTTTCAAATATCATTAAATAGAAAGAATCTCATAGTTGATATGATTGTTCACTTGACATAGGGTAAAACACTACGGTCCTTTTCTCGAATGCAGCTGGCATAGAGATGAATTTCATACAACTAACCGACTGCAGAACTCTACCCGGAAGCCTTCATTTGACCACATGCGACGTTGTCGGTTTGTTTTTATCCCACGTGACTTGGACCACTAGGATTTTGGTCAGATTCGAACAAGTTTTTTGTTTATGCGGCCATCACATTTTGAGGTGACCAGGTGAAAACCGACGGAGAACGTGGGCGATCTCGAACGACAAACCCGAATGGGTATACCTTTCGTAGGCGTCCTCAAGCTTTGTCTCTAAGTTTAAGTTCAGTCCATGGTAAGCGGTTTGCATCTTCTCTCACGATACCTGTGAGCACATTTGAGCAATTAAACAACCATATTACATGACACATCTGTTCGTACCAAAACGGAAAGAAGAGATATATTATATCATCGTTACATCATAAAAAAGACAGTGCATCTTCAGGGACTTACATACACGAAAGTTTCCATCATTAGATTAAGGTCGATGGGTACCGAATTTGAGTGATTCAGCAGACTTACGAATAACAAAGCCTACGAGTAAGTTCGCGTTTTCCGACACCAAACGAAAATTGGCTCTAGGACTTCCGCGTGCATAGACTTACGTAACCGGGGAAGTCCTTTGATGTCTATGTTCATTGAAACCGGATAGGCTACAATAAGCTTCAGACGAATTTTGTTCCGTAAGCCAATGGTTGATTCGTTCGTTTGGGTAAATGAACAGATAAATTAGAATTACCATTCTTTTTCGCACGGCCTGTTAGAAATCTGTGGATGGTTGGAACCTTTCACACTTAGAATCTAAAAGATAAAATCCAAACCGGTTGAGATGAAATTTTGTTCAAAAATTAGTCACAATAAGGTGTAAAAAAGACGACAATTTTGGATACCCATGTTCATCGGAATGCCGACAAGTTTCAGCCTGTTTGAGCAAGCTGAACGATATGGTACAGACGACAAACTGACGCTAGTCAACGGTCCTTTCTGGCTCGTTAGCTGGTCTTAACAGACGCACTCGTTTTGGGTGGTCTTGTCACATGTGGCCAAACACGAATGAAACGGGACAATCGCGTGTCTACACGTCCCCAAAATTAATTTCCAACATGTATCCCTTTTGGAAGTCTAAGTGATCCATTTCATGCGAGAACCACACTTTGAAATTGGAAGAGGGAAAAAAACGAAGAAAGAATGAAACGCTAATTTTCGTCCCGCTTACTGAATGTCCAATTTAGGTTTACCAAATTGGTTCTCCAACTTCGCCCGTGGTATACAAGACATCTTTAGGGCATACTTTGTGCATCAAGAGTAAAATTTTCCTTTTGTTCTCGACCTATTCATGGGCTTATAGACCTTGGTAAACCGGATTGCATCTATTGCCTGGTAGATTGGGCTCTAATACTCGATTATGGTGGAATTATTTTGCCTAGATAATTGGTAATATGACAAATATTTAGGCCGTTTACAGTAATAGAGGAGTTGGTGTGATTTTCACAGAACGTACTGTTCAGTATGACTCGGCATTAAGAAACCAGGGCGACATGATTCAGTTGTTTCATCTTGGTTAGTAAGTACCAGGAGTAATTATTCACTGTACCGAGGCGAGATTAAGAACCGTTAGGTTGACCTGTTATGATGCGATTATCCGTCAGTGAAATTTGGAGCCCAGAGACCCTTGCTCGTCAGACGACCGACCACGATGCGAATGGATTATAAACAATCAATCACAACTTCACAACTTTCTACCAAGTGCCGACATTTTCTTCTATCAAAGGATTTTGGAACTTTCTCATATTTGTTGTTCGACACTGAGATTAGCTCGATACCGCAGTCGATGCTGTAGAAGGAAAATGAACCATTTACGCGCGCAACTTCATTTACACTGGAATAAGTTGGACAAAATAGAGTCCTCTGTTTTCATCCCATTTGTCTATACCGTTAGTTTAATTCTGATATCCGATTAAACGAACTTTTGTAGGATGCAGAGCATCACTCTGCTAACCAAGCTTGCGACTGTCTGACACTTTCCGTTCCAATCGGTAGTGCTGCTTCCTTAGTTTTTATCAAGTTCAGGGATGTGAATTCCTACTGACTGGAACCGCATGCTCCAAACTTTGTCCGCGGGAGTTGGTACAATTGTTGTATCGATAGAGGTGTCACGTTTACGCTCGACTAACAACAATTATCTGGCAAATGTGAGATTGTTTTACCAAATTTATAACGGGAAGCAGAATTGAAAGTGATATTGCCGCGTTTTTCATAACCATTTCTCCACATCCAAACCCGGATTCATCCGCCCCGTGCTGCAGTCTCAAATTAGTCTCGAATCGTAGACCGCCTTAGTTTGGACATGCATTTGCTAAACCCCAACCCAGAGATGGACATTTGGACTTAATTTCGTTGTCATTCAACAACTCCATTCTATCACTATGGCAACAGTTACGCACATACGAATATATTAGAACAATTTACCGTCGTTGCAAGTCAGCTGGCTCGCCCAATTTGTTTTTTTTTCTTCTTGAAAAAATAGGCTCAAAGCATGTTTGTCTTTCACACACAAACTTTCCTCGGCCGTTATCGATCTGATCACTGTGCTCCCAATTCGGTTTCAATTGATATCGTGGATCCTATTATTGAGTCTGACGTTTTTCGGCAATTGGACAACTCGATTGTGTTCATAAGCTTCTTCCGTTCTGTTCAATTTACCGCGGTTCTGCCTCGAGGTCAGTCAACCCAATTTGGGTAGGGCAGACTTCGAAGACAATCAATCTGTCGAATGCGACCACTGGCAAACTTTACTCCTATTGACATTTACCTAGCACAACAACATGCTTGTGGTTGCATCCTAGACAAGTTCACTTGTGCTCTTCTTCAACGCATTTTCGATGGCAATTTGTAAATCAATCCAGAAGTTGAAATCCAACTGGGATTGGTAAACTGCCCGGGGACAATAAGTCAAATATGTGTTCTATTTCGGGACAAAAATCTAGTCTGTGAGCGCCACATTTCACTTAGTTCGCGATTACACTTGTATTCCTAGTCTGAAGTTAATCATTCATTACTTGGGATACTTCGCGTTAACTGGAACTGGAATCTAATAACCGTGGTTGGTTCTTTTGGGTAGAATCTTGACTTGAACGTCAAACTTTTTGAGCTATTATCGTGACAGTGGAACAAACAGCAAGAAATATTGAAATCATGTAATACTAGAATGTAGGAAACAAGTACGAATTTCACATTTAAGCAGTTCCGCTATTTTGAACCAAACAAGGCCACTATCTGGATACCGTTGGACGGATAAACCACGCCAAAAGCATGTCCCTGATGAATGAAACCAAACCTAACCGAAGGTGGTCACGAAGTCATCGACGGTTACATCAAAGATTCTGGTAGGAATTCGTCTCCCTTGTTCTGACGCAGATTATTCCCGATATTTAATGCATCCTTATTCGTATACATTTCGATAATATTTTAATGGTACAAGTGCTAGCGGTTGTGGTCTGTGGATTATTCTCGAAATAAACCAAGGAATGAAATTATTTTGCGCAGTGTTAGAAAATGCCGAATGCCTTAATCTGGCGATCGGTCTATTTTGTTGTTGGATGAAAGCTAACGTGATGGCCTGTTGACCACCTACAAAATGAATAGTTCCAGAATGGAAATTCCTGGAAAAGGTTACCCCACTTTCTTAATCCTCTCCAGATTGCTTAGTCGTACACAAATAAAAAGAGAATAGCTTGACAAACGGAGCAATGGAGAATTTACTACGAATAAGGAAGACTTTGTCATTATTCTTGTTGTGATGAAGATGTTCGTTTGATTCGAAGAAAACTGGTAGTGTGAAGAAACGGTCGAGGTTTCCGGTAGAGCGGCTCCGCTTTTTTAATTTTAATAGAATTTACTAAATCCAAGTTTCTTCAAGTAGGATGATTGTATGCCAGGTGCCCGCAAATCCGGTTAAATCACATTTGGGTTCAGAATATGTCTGTCTGATACAAAAGTAATGGGGCCTGAATTTTGATTCCACTCAAAATGTTTTTTTTTGTTTAAATTTGGTAATTCCGTGAGTTACCTAGTCAGTGGATACCTCCTTAAAAATTCTAGAATCTCTCGGAAAACGTAGTGAAAACGATTTCATACTAAAATAAATGGACGCCACATGAAAATGACCAAACATTACTGAAAGGTAGTAGCGAATTCCTTTCTTGCCATGGTTGATTGATTTTGGAACGATACAAATACATGGACTAGCATACAGTAAATTAATCTCACATTGTTTTCCTCAGAATCCTAGTACTTTCTGGTTGACATATGCCGTTTGTGACTAAGGTAATCCCAAATCTAGCGGCTTATTGTCGAAACTAATTCCCATTTCACTCCGAATACGAAAAATAAACATTTCAATATTTGTTTTCGTAAGGTATTTTCTACGGAAGCGGAAAGTGCTTGTAAGAGATTATATATATTATATATACGAATTCATATGTTGACAGAGACTCGTGGCGAGTTCTGCAAGTTAACGAATCTTACTGAAAAACATTTATAGTGTCCGACAGAATCGCGTGCACTGGAACGCAAGGCTTTCGAATTGGGAATTTTGAGAAGGTTGAAAAAGGGCGTTCGCAAAATATTTCCATTCAGATCAGTATTGTGTCCACTTTGCAATCACACATCCAACTAGACTACCAGACGCTGCGTATGTAGCTGTTATTCTGAAGTACATAATGTCTGCACTAGGGTGGAACGACTTGGATGCCGAGGTTGGCAAATTGTCGCCATTATGAATGAGAATAGTTCTAATATTCCATGCTCCGCCAACTGAGATACGAGGGCTCACCCGTGAACGGATAAGTGGGGGGGATGGATTCACTGGGAAACCTCGTTTTTAAGGTCAAACTCTGCGGAATGTGGAGGTATCGTTGAAGATTCTAAAGTGAACTGGTGAAAAAACTGCGGTTTCCCTTTAGATCTCAGCAAATGGCAGCAGGGGATATTGAAACCAATGGATTCGCATCCCTCCTAGGTCAAAAGCCTTACCTAATGATTTCCGTAACATCACTACTGCGTAACATAAGATTATCTACTTAGTAGATGTTGTACGATCGCGGAATTCTTCCTCTAGAATGACTCACACTTAAGTGGGATACCATTCCAATAGTCGGTCTGATCGAATCGAGTGACCTGTACGTCAAAAACAGACAAATTCATGATGACGAAGTGTTGCCCATTTGGGTTTCGATTTGGTATGCGCGTTCCTCGCACGGCATGGAGATCCTTTACTTGTTGAAATCTAGCTACTCTGAGCCAAAGCACGCGGCTAGTTGGCTGGTCGGTCACCATTCATAGGTTCGGACCTTGCAAATTCTGTCGCCTCGTTCTTCGGATCCCATAGTTCCATCGACACTGACTTGTCCATCCAGTTGTCCAGAAATGGATTCATCCGTGGCCGACCAACTTTTTGCTGGGCTCAAAGCGAAACACATTTTTGTTTATTCTTCTATCCACAAGTTTTGCGTAGGGCAATGACTGTTCATTTGGGAAAGTTGACATTCGACACATGTGTCTCTGAAACTTAACATGGGGCTACCAAAATAATTTTGCACATTAGTGGTTTTGGTGTGTTTCTTCGAATCAAATGAACCGTTGCAAATTAGACAGATTTCTCGTTTGGCACGCTTGTGCAATGGCTCTGTTAGTCACCGGTGGGTTGACGTGGTATTCACCGGACGATTAATGTACCCGGTCTTTTAGAGAAAGATAATCAGACGCCAGAAGGCGTTCACACTTAGATTTTCTCTTGCAAATAGCATGCATAAAACAACCTGATATTTACTAGATCTTAGTGATGATGTTAGTAATGAATGATGGAATGGGAACAACTAGAAGTTTAGCAAACGAGAAGTTCACGAAACGGGATCAGTTCATTTCAGTTCAACTGATTTAAGTTTCGTTCATTTGGATTTAATTCAGTTCATTTTAGTTCATTTCAGTTTGGTTCACATCAGTTCAGTTCAAATCAGTTCTGTTCATTTCATTTGAGTTGAGTTGAGTTCAGTTAAGTTCAGCTCACTTCATTATAGCACTATTCAATGCAGTTCAGTTCTTGGTTGGTTCGGGCCAGTTCAGTTCAGTTCAGCGAAAGTTCAGTTCAGTTGAATTCATTTCAGTTCACTACACGCGCAGGACAAAGTTAATCACAAAGGTCAGACGTGCCTACGGAGCGCTTCCGATGATATGCGCATAAGTTTACATCCATCCACTATTTATTTTCTGCGCTGGATATTTGTTTGACTGCAATGATCTGTATTCTGTTTTTTGTGGGGATGCGATAACCAAGGTTATCTAAGCGAGGTCAAACTAATGCTTCATAGAACGGTAAACACACTTCCAGTTCCCTTCAAACAATAGCAAACTTGAATCTCAGACACGCTCTCCTGCTCTAAACCGCAGACGGCTTATACTGCTGACCCAACCTGCAGCTTCCATTCTTTTTACTGCCATGTCTATTTTTGCAGGAATTTTACTGAATATGAAAGACACGAACCTGCCAACTACTGTCAGCCCAACAGAGTCCTTTTGGGTGGGCAAAATTTACTCCCATTTAGTAGCATATCCCTTTAACTAGTCTAGTCTATTACCTTTGCTGAATGTCCATTTAGGCTCATTCATCACCATCCATCACCACCTCCACACCAAGTGGAAAAATGAAGCACAGTGGTTACAGTACTTCCCCTCGGCCATTTATGTGCAGAAGTCACCAAAGAAACTCGGGACTGATGCCCTCGCAACTAGACTCATTAAGCTAGGCGACGTGAAATCCTTATTTTCCACCGTAACACTGAACATCCTGCATTTTCGGTTATCATTCGACCACTGGTGAAGCACCCAATTTTCACGAACAAACCCAGGTTATGCATCGGCAGATGATGGTTTATCGAGTCAGGTGCCTTGCTCAAACAAGGGCTGCAAACTTTCGCTGAATTCCTCTCATCAAACCGTCCACTTACTTTGTCCGTACAGTTCAACAAACTATCGAGAGGCCCTTCCTTCTAGAAACCCGAGTTGAACCGAGGTGGTAGCCTTTAACTAGTCACGTGCATGTATAGACGTTCCCTTATTGACTTCTGTAGACACTTACAAAGTACATAAGTCCGACCTACTGGGCGATAGACTTGAGGCTGTGGTTGCTGACTGACCTTATAAATGGCTAGAATCGCTGCTATTTTTTGGTCTGCTAATAATACTCCTTGATCAATAATAGCTTGAAATAAACTACATATACTGGAATGGACAATCCCGCCTAGGTGTTTGTAGTTGCCGAGTGTACACTGTGCAATAAAAACTGATTACACCAGTTTCTTTCGGGAGATTCAGTGACTCGATACACAAAACCCAACTCAATGCTAATCGTTTCAATCTGAACTGACTGAACAGTGACTTCGAAGACCATACTGGATCCATTTTCTTTAGTTCTTTGGGTCTGTTTGTCTATCGGCGAACCTGCATTCCCGTGTTCTAGGCTTTCAAACACAGTCATGTTAAACGACCTCATCTACCATCTCGAAACGTGTTTGGATAACTGTTTTAAAAATCTTCCATTCGTTCTGACAATGTAGATTGATATGATCGGATGAATCACATCAGACAGAATCGATTAAGCGGCGATTTTCAGTGATACGAACTAACATTCCAGGTACACTATAATGTATACGTTGGGCAGTTGAGACCGTGTAATGCAAAATTATTCTAACTTTGTGACAAAATTTCCTCGGCGGTGCTCGTGTGACATCTCGCACTCCGACCGATTTCGACTGGGGATAATGACTAATCTTGGGATGTTTCTCGACGAAACTTCTTATTTTTTTCTTGCTTGATACGAAACGAGTGAATATTTGTGCCGGGGCAATGTAGGTTTCTCAACAAACTGCTCGTGTAAGCTACTGGACCAAAGCTGAATGACCTACCGCTCGTACGGAAGCAGCTACTAGTCTGTCTCTGCTCAGCTGTTATTATCGTCAACTTTATCCTTCATTGTTCATCAGGCATATGCACGTGAAATACCTGGTAACTTGCGAGATCGTGCACGTGTACGAAAAGAGTAAATATATTTCCCATTAACCGAGGATTCCTATCTAACAACCCCATGGTATCATGTGCTAATTGTATGACTGGAGAATTCGTCACGGTATTCCTAACTCCGGATTTCGAGACTCAGCTATCCTAGTCACTGGAGATTGATGTAGAAAATTATATTCATTTATAGTCAAAGACCGCATAGAAGAAATCACTCCTTATTTTCACAGAGAATAAATCTCGGTCACCGTTTGGCGTTCCGTTTCACATGCGGATATTCGTGCGCCATGTGTGGGATGACGAAAAATATATCCCTCGACCGAAACGGCAGCACACCAAACACGAACTCGATGGTCGATCGCTTGAAAACCTGCTGCAATCTAACACTTCCAATCGAGAAGTCAGCGGTTGACAAAACTATCTGTTCACGCACACACACACACACACACACACACACACGTACGCACACGTACGCACACGTACGCACACAAGCATACATACAATTAAAGGCTTACATACCAAGTGCCTGGCTTTCACGCACCGTTTGTTGATTTCCCGGGGGATTTTGATTTATCCGACAGGAGCCGAAATCGAGCCGTGGCTGTGCAATACGAATGCTATCATTAACAATGTTCGTGTGCTGTTACGGGCCCGGTTGCACGATATAAACTATCAATTAAGAGGCAGAGTTTTCTCATGGGCCACAAAGCACAACCTGCTAGCGCGAGCAAAAGCAAACAATCACCATAATGTACGGTTCGGGGTAGGGATTGGAATCGAGTTCTGGTAGGGGAATAACCATATCCGCGACAGAATGGGGAAGATGAAGAGAAACGGGGAGGAAGGAAGAGAAATGTTCCGTCGGTTCGAGTAAAAGCAAATAACGGCGAGAAAATGATAAAAGCCACACAGTTTTAGCTATATCCTATTCCAAACTTAATTTGGTCTCTTGTTCAACCTACTCTCCTCGGTTGACCACCACGGAAACCAAGTTTATCCGTTTCACCGTCCACCCCTCGCCGTCCGTTTGTATGGGACGAAAAATTCCAATGTGATCATTCGCAATCACAGCGGTCCAGTCTTCACGAGTGGTGAATTTAATCAAGAATTCGGTGTGCAC
>LUCM01010006.1:65033-100558 GCA_008360955.1 Fasciolopsis buskii
ATGAAACAGCTGTACAGTGCTTCCATGGTTTCTTTATGGTGATTTGAGTGATGATATCACATGGTGAATTATTTCATGTAAAGCAGGTGTATGTTTGAAATCGGGGGTTAACGTGAATTGGATTAGATTGTTGCTTTTCCTCGGTTTAAGGGAGAAATGTTACCTTGAGTTAAACCATTCAACAAAATCACGATCGATCAGAATTGAACGGAGCATACACTTGACCGCGCACACATGTCCAGTGCAATCGCATGTTGGTCAAATAGTCAGTGTTTTTCATTATAACATCTTATGCAGCCCATTAATAATATATCCTCTGATAACATCTAGCCTACGGGGTACGAATATTTCAGTCAGTGTCTTTCATTTGCCGCGCAAACCATTGTAAAAGGACTCCCAGATTGGATCACAATTCACCGGATCTCGTCAGTGTGAATTCGATCTTCGTTAGTAGCGTCACAATTTTCATGACATGCTTATCGCACGTGTTTGTCATGGATAGAGCGTGCCCAAAGCTCACTAGGGCTCACTAGACGGGGGCTGGGATGAACTTGAGGAAGAGCGCGGGGTTGTGGACCGGCTAATCTAACCCGGAAACTTGGAACGGTATAGAACCACTCAAGGTCTCATCAGGTCAGGTGTAGTAACGAGTCGGATGACATCGAAGATTCGTCTACCACCAACGTGACTGACGGATCCGGGGTTCGGATGTCTGTCGTTTCTTTAGATGACGGATGCTTAATCCACTTGACACCCTCGCCGGTTGAAACTGCATCTTATTCGATGAACTGTGAACCAGCGAAGGGGGACTGTCCGCTAAGGTTTATGACACCCTAAGTCGAAAAAGCATGTGGTCCGATTGACAAAAATGTTTAGCTTCAACCGTAAACCTCACTGAAATTCTGTTTGAGTTTAAAAATACATCATGCTCACCAATCCAACATAAAATATCTGTTAGAATAACGCTGTTTCATGCAAATGTGATTTAAAGATATAAACAGAGCCCATAATGTTAGAAGAAACTTTTCGATCACCACAGAATCAGCTCAGTTTTCGAATTTTCATAAAAGATATCTCTAAAGTCCACTACTCATTTGCTTGTGCTTAGTGCAACTGAGTGGTGCCCAAGTTGTTTATTTGTGTAAAATGATAATGTATCGTAGTGCGTACGGTGATCATTAGTGTATAAACACGGAAAATGCCCCGGCCTTGGCCAACTGGTCAATGTCGCAGTCTTTCAACCCGATGATCTTGGGTTCGAATCCTCCCACCGCCGGTCAACTTAACGCCACTTGACACATCTCTGTTAACTGCCACCTTCTTCCTGAAAATGATGTACATTCTGGTCGCATTGATACAGTAGATAAAATATAAAGCTGCTTCGCAGTTCGGATGTCTGGATCTCCAAAGAAATGCTGTCTGCACAAAGCTGTGCCAAATGGGTTAGAATAGAAATTCAATTATCTAACAAAATCACACTGCGGTTGCATTGATCGCTACCACGGCTTTGTAAAGTCCCCGCAGCCAGTCTTGATTATTCCGTGTCGATCAAACCACTAACTTCCACTAGGTTATGATGCTCGGTTGCTTCAGTGACTAACTGCCCAAGGGCAAACCTTGACGGTCGGTTGAACACAGTGCTACGTTGAGGAACATGAAAAGCATCCGGGTACGGGGTGGGGAGTAGGGAGACAGGAAACGAAAGATTAGTGTCGAGAATCACAATTTTCACCAGGTGAACAAGAGTAACCGGAGAGTGAAGAAACTTTGCCAAAAAGGGCCAAAGGATGGACAAAAATGATAGGAATAATTGTAACGATGGAATCAAGCAGAGGCTGATTGTCACGATGAAAACAATGATGATGATTCGGGTGGTGATGATTCGGATTGTGATGATGATGATGATGACGATGATGATGATGATGATGATGATGATGATGATGATGATGATGATGATGATGATGATGATGATGATGATGATGATTCCGATGATGATGATGATGATGATGATGATTCCGATGATGATGATTCCGATGATGATGATTCGGATGATGATGATGATGATGACGATGATTCGGTTGATTCGGATGAACCGGATGGTGACAGTCAAGATGATCCTTGTGGTGATGACTGTGATTTATCGGATGATGACAAAGATTACGTTAGATAACTAAGGGGTGAATTTCATGGCCATTTGCCACGAATGCTGCGGATTTTGTTTTCTCACTGTCCGCTCCCTTTGTGTTTGAATGGCCTTTACAGTAGTCACAGCCACATCGCAAAAAATTGGTCATATTCCAGCGTTATTAACAAAAGAAGGCAGTGAAGGGATGTGTCATAAGCCTTCTAGGGTCGATTTCAGTTCATTTGGCCCAGAACCCAGTGATGTTCATTAGTCTGAACGTGATCATTGCATTTGGAGAAGGTGCTTTATTATTCCCGTTTTTTTGTAACACAATATCAAGTATTTTGCACCGATCACTTTCAAATGCTCCTTGATGAATGAAAAGACAACAGCACCGTCGGATCTGTGAAATAACTTTCTATCCATAACCGGATAGTTGGTACGGAACTGCTATGTGGATTGACAAATTTAAAGTTTGTTCTAGATCGGCTCGTATTCTATTCACAATTGCAATGATCGGTATTATGCATTCTGTTCTCATCTCTAAGTATATTCGATGCACCATACTCCAGATCAGCTATTCTGTTTTAACGCTCGTACTTTGTAGAAAATGCCAACTTGAGCGGAATACATACGTGTAGGGAACTCCGAACCTGTTAGACCTGGTACAGATAATAAATCCTTCGCCCTTCCCGTCGTTCTAACCGACCACGCGGCATTTGTTTACCCCCATGGGAACTTTGGAAACAATCTGACAATATTACGAGTCACAAAAGACCAATTTTTTGTGTGATTTATTGATCTTCTGTCTTCCACTTTGCATAGATCGATTGTCTTATGATCAGGCAGAATGGGGAGAGGGAACGAGTATTGTCGGAAATGCCAGGATTTCAGAACACACATTTTATAAGCATCTCGAATACGTCAAAACAACTGCTTTATTCACTGACAATCTGCAGCTTGACTATGGCATGGCTAAATCAAACGTACTTGACTGGTGACAAAAAGCATAAGGCTTTTAATACGGACCAATACAGAGCTTGGATTTAATTATTGTTCAGTCTTTATTCAGAACCAAGGAGATTCATCATGTGAGATGATTCCCCGATCGAAAGTTAGACCACTTTATTTCCATCTACCATTTTCCAACGGAACAGATGATCTAAAGTTATTTTGCCCAATAAGAAACTCGAAAAAAGTGACTGAAACTTGTTCCTCTTCAAACCGCTGATCCGATCAAATTTTGATCACTGCCAAGATGGCCTCATTGCCCCCGCAGCACACACATTCTAGTACGATGACGATTGGGAATCTCGTTTATTAACAATCTTAATTTATTTTGGCTGAGAGGATGCATTTGTGAGAGGACCACGAGAATTGCTCGTCGGACTGCGCAACGGTCAATCGAATTCTGGTCAACCACAAGAATTCGCAGTTCTAAGTACTCTAAATCCTATAGTTTTATGAAATAATTCATCATGTGATATTATCGCCCAATTCACCATAAAGAAACCATGGAAGCACTGTACAGCTGTCTCATCCAGCTTGTTAGGAATCATCAGCTGTGCATATCCACCGCGCCCGAACTGGGACGCGAACCCGGGACGAACGATTTTGAGTCGAACGCCTTAGCCATTAGGCTACCGGACAGGCTTTGAATGGTTTGTTGAACTTCACCACATGATGATGTTGCATATATCCGTCACTGATTTGCACGGTCATGGGCCTTTAATGCACACCAATCTATTCCTACTGATACATGACATCTGTGCAGGTAGCCTAAGTACGACGAAGGTTTTGGATATGACCTACAGAGCTTAGTTACTTGTTATGTGTTAGTAGTAGTAGGAGATTTGATGTTTCATGAAATAATTCACTATGATCTCGACTTTCAACTCCTCATTTGAGAACCATGGAAGCACCGTGCAGTTGTTTTATCCCAGCCATACAACGGCGAGCCCAATCAAAAGACCAGATGAATCATTTTCAGGATCATATGCCCGGAAGATCAACTATCTTCTATCTTTTACGTCCTTGAATAATGAAATAACAATGTACATCATTTTTCAAGAAGTGGGCCGCAGCTAATAGCAGCTGACAAGTGGGGAAGTTGACCCGCGACCTTCACATCCAAACGTCAAAGCCTTATGCGTTTGGCCATTACTGGCCTTGATCGAGGCTAGCACATTCAGCAATTTTACTTGAGCCTATAGAGAAAGCCCTTTGGAAAGTCTATCGATGATAGACTTGATCGGTGTGTGGCACCTATTGATTGTGGGAAGAATATACAATAATTCTGTAAGGCGCACAGAACCACGGAAAGAGTGTCGCATCGGTACGTGCTGAGTGACAAAAGGATACACACTCAAACGATGATTTGTTCCACATCACAAGCACTAGTCGGATGACTCGCAGCTGGTTGTCTCGAGGACTTTCGAGTGAACACTAGTGCTGACACTTTTATATAGTAAATCCTTTCATTAGCATATATTATCTCCTGAACGTTCGTTGCCCGTTTGGGTGATCAATTGTTGAAATTGGAAATTTTTCTTCCTATCAAAAATAAAGAACAATTCCGGTGACGACTCGTTTTCCACTCCCTGTTGGGTGCAACAAATGCTATACAGCTTTAAATTAAAAAAATATAACAAAATACCTAGACGGTTGATGTGAACTGATGTTTCTGACGAAGAGTTTTTTTTATTACTCTGTCCCATTCATGCGGTTTTGGTAAAACAAACAATCTTTATAGAGGCAAGTAAGATGATATTTCTGTTCAATCTCTACCTTAGGCATCATTGTTTATAGCTATCGGGACCAATGATAAGGTAGCTAAAATTGTACCAATCTACATGGTCACGAAAGGTGGTGTCGTTTCGCAGTTGTTGTCCCATATTACGTGTTCAACATATCCGGATTTCGGCAATGTAGCAACCACTTCGATAGGTATCTTTTACCTGTATATATATGAATGTAACAATGTAATATAGTACAAATTGATGTATTTAATAATGTAAACGTTTAAGCACGAATAACGTGTAGCAAACTTGTCGATATCCTGGGGTCAACAGGAGCCTAGTCGAGGACAAATAAGTCTTATGGACAGATGCGATTGGTGTAAAAAGCACCTTATCAAATTTCGAGAATTTGCTTTACCCCAAATCGTTTTATTCCATACTTGCATTTGTCGTGTTACTTGGTTGCATGTGTTCAATTTTTAGTTGGTCACCTTGAAGGACCATGTGGTAAGCGGGAACAGCAGATCGGGAAACAGATTTTACCAGGGAATGCGCAAAATTTTGGCATTTCCAATACCGATACTCTTAGTCGTTTTGATTTCGAAATAGATGCTAATGGTTCACGTACAATCCAGTTCACCCCAATAACATGACCCTTTACATTGGCAATGGAAAAGCTGTCATAATTTGAGGACAACTGTCTCTACTCGCCTAGACCCTAAGGTGACAGACCACCGTGCTCGTCGTCCCGTTGATGACGAAGATGAAGAACAAACCCGTCACCGCAAGACATTGCAAAGGTGAATTACTGATGGCTTCAAACATATGAACTTAATTCCTTCGTGTCATATCTGTCAGAGGGGATAATGATGAATTGAAACATGTGACACGCACGA
Source organism: Fasciolopsis buskii (assembly GCA_008360955.1). Taxonomy (NCBI): domain Eukaryota; kingdom Metazoa; phylum Platyhelminthes; class Trematoda; order Plagiorchiida; family Fasciolidae; genus Fasciolopsis; species Fasciolopsis buskii. Next base: position 70,793 of record LUCM01010006.1, read on the forward strand.
TAGGGAGAGGCAGATAAAAGTTTATTTCGGCCAATACATCCGACCCTGAGAAAGAAACAGAATGGAAACAGGAAGCTTGCAAAATATTCGCTCGCGCAATTCGAACGGATCGCTAATCACACTAAGGTATTTCACTATGCTTACCCTCCGCTATGCAATTTGCCTCGAAATCAAATCGGCAGGCTTGGTTAGAAATAACTATCATTTTTTTCTAGAGAGGTCTAATCAACAAAAATTTTGCTTTCTTTTTCATCGCTCCCAAAATTCCCCGTTTAAACTAACGGAACCTTGAAGCCGGTAGTGTGAAACCTATCAAGTTTTGCCGAACCAGTTGCCAGAATGTCGGTTGTAATTGATTTGCTAACTGTACTGAATTAAAGACAGCATTCGCTCTTGAGATAGTGGGTTACACATTAGCATCCTACGTGTAATCATATTGGGTTTGTAATTCGCTACAAAAGTGTAAAACATTTCTCAAAGAGGACTGTTTACACTAAAAGAAATCCAAATGGTTCATGATCAACTCGTCAACCAACAATTGTTTCCTGATAAGATCATTACTGTTCGACCCACTGTACATTAATAACCATGTTTTGTATACCCTTTAATCCCTGCATTGTCACAATCTAATCATTTTATTCTGAAAAATTAGAAAAAAGAAACAAGATTTATTTACTCTAAAGAAGACATGACGGAAAGCTTTTTACGAAATTTCCAAAGTTTTAATTTTGTCGAAATGTTTCGTGAATTCCGTCCTTTCCAGTGTACTTGGGTTTGGAGTAGAATTACGTAATCATAGCTGAAAAATGCGTCCGAACAAAAAAATAAACAAAATACAAAGCCGGAACTATTCACAAATGCTTGCCAAACAGAACGGTCAAACATGCAAATATTCTTTGATACCTGATTTTTATTTGTGAAACTAAAACTTGTTAGTTTGTCCCATCCCTGGGAATCAAAATGCCGCAATTTCACACGAATAGATTTCACGTGTGTTTCGATTTCTTTAATTGGACTAATGACGATGAATTCCTAAGTGAATTGTCCAAACACAATTCGGTATGGCCTGGTGAGTGGGTTAGTTGAGCGTATATTGCCAAAATGCTCGGGCTGTGTTTATGCGCGGGCCCAAATTCTAGCGATGCCGGAGAACTTGGACAGTTAGCACAATTCGGTGATGAAGCCTACTAAAAATATCAACTAAAATAAAGTTGGTTCACCGTTACTATTTTTCCAACACTTGTACATATCATTGGAGAGAGTAGACAATATGTGGCGTTGACGGAACACCTTTGGTACAAGCGTGTCAAGAAATACCATGTATCCGGTTTTCAACCTGCCTAACACGTGTGTCTATCTGCCTACCTGCCTATCAGTCAGTCAGTCAGTTAGTTAGTCAGTCAGTCAGTCTGTCTGTCTGTCTGTCTGTCTGTTTGTTTGTTTGTCTGTCTGTCTGTCTGTCTGTCTGTCTGTCTCTCTCTTCTGATGGGATGGACTGAAACGAAGGTAGTACTGAAAGACACATTTTCATCCAGACAGATTGAGGACGTGCCGTGAGAACGCAGCATTTCGAATTACTCTTCTCAATCGTACATGAAAAAAATATGATAAGCGGACATATTTGAAAACATAAAACTTCCGAAAATCCTGTAGTCATGAAAATGAACCATCTTTCATGAAATATGACCGGATTACCTCATGATCTTTCCTGTGCACAGATATAGTGTTTACGACGGGATATTAGAGGCTTCGTTGGATGCTGATTGTTTCAAGTTGTGATCACGTAACAGTGGCCTAAAAAACATTACTGAATTAACTGTATACTTGCCATTTTCATAAGTTGCTTGACTATTGAATAATCTGAATTCCGGTTTTGTTGGGAGTCAGATAAGTTTTCCACCAACACCTTTACAAACCACTTTGAAATGTGTTCAAACATCATTTGTGCAACCTGCCAGTTCGTTCTGTCTGTGTATTTGTCTCGCAACTGTATCTCCTATTGTTGTGCTTTCGTACACATAGTCCAAATTCGTCTCCACGACCGATCTGACACGAGGATATTTCTACTGCGATTTGTCTGTTGACGGAATTGCCCCCGCCCCTTCCATTTGTCACAGCAAGAAGTTGCCTAATTCTTTCTTTTGATTTCACCTACCGGTTTATATTCGAATTTTTCTGAGCTTTTTCGTGAACGAGGAAAATTCAGGTGAAATGCCCAACCATTGAGAACGAAACGTGAACTGGTAGAAATTCAGTCCAGTTTATTCTGTCTATTCTGTTTCGTAGTGATGAGACTTTGAAGCAGGAAACGACCGGAAATTTCGTTAAAATAACTCCAATTAGTTCTTCCGGATTCGATTTTGCCATGTTTGGGAAAATTTTTTCCAACAATATCCGGACCTAAAATTGTTATACCGGAGTCATTCTCGAGAAACTTTGTGAAATATCGATGTAACTGTTCCGTAATATTTTCCCCGTCACTGCACTCTTGGCACCCAGTTAGGATATAAGTTGTATAATTTCCTCGGCTTTTAGTGAATGTACGGTTCAGGCATGAACCCGCCTAGCCTGATATGCATTCTTTCAATCAAGCACCGTAGGTACCACATCCTTGTAGGATCCGAAAGCCGATGACTAAACAGAATTTCTTACACTATGGCCAGTGTAGGTTTTTTCGGATATAAACCATCGTGTATTTTATTTTTGTTTCTTTTTGGTTGCTAAACTGAAAAGCAGCTAATTATTTCTTTTTTTACGTCTAAATTGGGCGAATTTCGGAGACCCGCACAATCCCATTTCTGGATACATTGAGCCCAGAACTGGAATGTCCAACTACCTGGTGTGTGTTCACTAAGACAGTGATAGTATTTGTGTATCTCCATTGATTCGCCACGTGTTGAAAGACCCCGAGCTTCGTTATTCGGCCCGGTTTGACTTGGATTAACGCAATTCACTCAATCGCCTTAAATTAGCTGATAAATTTGCAAGAACCATTGGTAGCGCGGGGTCATAGGTGAGCAACGCGAGTAGGGGGAAGATGGAGTGCCAAAATGAAATATGATTCCGCTTTGTCCTACACATGGTGATTCTGGTGTTTGCTTCCAGTCTATCGGTCAATTGAGTTCATAGAAAAGTAGCTTTAAAAGACACCGGTCAGGTATCCGTCTCATTGAATTGGTTTATCCACTCCACTTGTCCAGTTCCACGGTCGTTTTGAGTTGTTGACGGTAATAGAAAGGGATTTGTACATGTCCAAAAATTGTCCAAGAACATGAGCGCCTTGTGAGAAAGTTACCAATTAGGCTTTCTCACACTTCGTTGATTCTCAAACCAAGGCAATGGACAGCTACACATTGCGTCAATTCATTCCCACCACGATCAAGTTGAAAACCTAGCTCCCGGGAAACTTTGAAACAACCTTAAACTAAATCATTTCAACAAGGTTGCCAATGAGCAACAATCTTTCCGATAACTAGAATGATTACCGACACTTTGGTATCTAGCATTCGCGTCTAAAATGAAATTTCGTGTGTAATTCCGTGTAAAACCGACGAACCGGAGACAAACCGTGCCCGGATAAACTTATTGATTGGAATGAATAATCGTGATTTGTAGTCCCGTAACTCGAACCGAATGACGGTTAGAAAATATTCTATGATAAAGAAGCATAAGTGAAGAGCAATATGAAATGACATGATATCAGTGATCCTATCTACTTATTTTCTCTACGTTTGTCCAGTAGTAGCCTTGTCTACGCGGATTTACGCATCTCAGATTTTGTTGATAAACAGCCGTTCGTTCATCGATTTTGTATTTCTCATGTTTAGTATGCTCGACCTGCAATATCGGTAATGGTACGTAATTCCATTACGGGTATACGATCCGGTTAGAATCGGGTTATCTGCGGAAATAGAAAAGTCTACCAAGTACAATCACTGTCGGCAATCGCATTTGCCGACAGCCTGATATGTTTGAAGAAAGAGAAACAGTTAGCCCTGTACTCTTTTGTTAAGTAAAAAATTCCGGTCTTGCGGTTTCTGCCGATTTCTAAAAGATAAGTACAAAACGGAAATGACCCAAGTAAAATAAAACGGTTTTTAATTAGTAATAATCAAAAAAAGGATATGAATTTATCCCAACGTCTTGAAATAAAAACGCAAGCATTTAGTCGTTGATTGTCTTATCTTTCACGTCCTTTACTAATCAAACGAAAGTGTACATCCGTTTTCAAGAAGGGGGCCGCGGCGAGCCGAGGGCTTCCAAGTGGCCGGGGAGGGGCCATGAAGTTGCTTGGTTGTGGGCAGACTCGAACCTTCAAGTTCAAGAGCTACAACTTCATCCCATTGACTAGCTCCGGTCAATTCTTTATCGAACAGTCAAGACATGCAAGACATGTCAGTGATCCCGTTAACGCTTCCCCTCTCCGTGCCCACGGGAAACCAAATTAGATTGTATCGGATAATTTTGTTCGACAACACGAGACCCACGGTCAGCACTCGCAGTTCTCGAATGAATTATATTTCGTAAGACGAAAAACCGATTGGAAATTGCCAAATCAAACTTGATTGTTAATGATAACGAGTTGTGTGCACGGCAATTTTGTTTCGTAAATAGTTCATCCCGAACGATGGTCTTTTTTTGGGGATCCGAATTTGTGTCTATGTTTGCGAGTTGTTCTGTCTCCGTGATTGTTGTCAAAGTCATTATTGTTTTGTTTTTTGGTCAATTTCTCGTCTTCTAGACAAATTATACCCCAGGGGTGTGATATGTTTTCTAATCAGTAGGGTGATATTTGTCCATATCATGCCAGAAAAAATACGCGAACATGCACAAATACGAATAGGAAATCGAGTAATCGAGTCAAAAACATTTGAGGAACAAGAAGAATGTGACAGTTATTGGCGAGGTAGTCGGAAGTTGTGCGGGGATTTGTTGAAATCTCCTGTCTTTTGTCTGTCGTGTATTGTTTTAAACTCGAATCCCTCATTGGCGATCGATTCTGGAAGGTAAATTACGAGTGATAATGCGAATGAGAATGATGATGATGACAGCGCTTTTTTCTCAACTTGATGCCATAACAAAGATTCGAAATTTCCACCGGGACAAGAGGCTTGTGTTTGATTCTGTGATTTTCAAGAAATTGTAACGCAGAAAGGACGAATTTATCGAAAAGACGGAAAATAATATTTCAATTTTAATTTTGATTCTGTTGAGAAGATTCTACGCGCTTTCTCTTTCGCTATTTGTCTGTCTTACGACAGTAACCTAATCGAATGCTTTGCCATCAGTGGCCTAAATGAAGAAAATCACTATTCAACCATTATGCACGACTGTTTTGGATCATATTCGCCCGGCTATCGTTGTCAGTCCTTGATAAAATGGAAACAACAGTAAGATGAATATGGATGCATCGAAGATTTTTTTCGGATATGAGGTGACCGGAAAACGGATCGAGCGGATGATGACACGTTCATGAGCATGTCATTTGAGGATAGCTAAGCAAACTAAATGGATGACAATTTGCCTCGACAATGTAGACTATACGGTTTTTCATGCAATATCATTCATCTTGGGTTTGAAACCCCATTTCAGTCTGGTGGATGCAAACATCGGCGATGATGACACCCGTTAGCTTTATGTTGACTTAAAAGTCAATAGGTCTGAGGTTGATTTTAACGAATCCTACAACTGAATTATCACGGCTATTCGGATAAGTTTATTCTTAGATGCCATGGTCCGTCCACAGATTGATCCCCACATGGTCACAGATTAGAAGAATAGGGTTAGAAGCAGCTTTGTTCAAGAAGTTTTGAAACTTGGATGTTTGCTTCTAGGTCGGGTTGTTGACTTTCATGAAGTTCTGATTGCTGACATTGGGTCGACGGTCGAAATCGCCTAAAGATCATCGTTTGAAGCCAGTTAAGCCTGCGAAAATTTTATTCCACACCGGTGGTGATTTAAAACTAACTAAGACGATCGACCCGGTGGGCAGTGATCGTTGAACATTCTTTATCAATATCTTGTACGCCCAGAGATCAGGAGTTAGTAATAATATCAATTAGGACAGCCTTGACGGAAACTGAAAGTCAATCTAGTTAGGACTGATTTTGAGTGATTTCTTTTCCGATGGCAGATGAGGACTCCGGGACAATTACATGGACCAAGATGGAGAGTATTATGAAACTAGTTATCGTGAATAATATCCTTTGGTACAGTAAGGAAGCTAAAACATGAACAATTTGATATGAATCACACACCCCCGGACAAGGTCGGCTCAGATTGCTTGTCAATTCGTTGCATGCATGACACAAAACCGAGTGATTATTCACATATGGGAAACTTGTGCTAAACAAATCATCCACTTTGAAGACTCATATCACCCTTTTATCCAGACCAGGGAACGTTTCGTGAAAGCTCTCGTTTATGCGACTCTATATCCTAATAAAATTCACTCGTTTCTTATTTCAAGGTAAAATGACCCTGTCGCTCACTCGTATTATTGTCTAGCCTGTGCATCCTACGAAAGTGGCTGGAAACCCAGCTAATCGATATCCTGTGTACTTTAGTTCATTATCACCCTCAAACGTGCCTTCCGTAACCGTTCGGCCTAGCCTCAATAGGTAAATGAGTGACACATGCATACTCAAAACGTGTTCGTGGAACAAAGGACTTTCACAAAGGCATGCATACACACGGGCAAGCAGAATAAAACCCCACCAGTATGGAAATCAAAAAGTAAAAAGGGCATCTTTATGAATAATGAGTGAACTTTTCTCAAAGTGCATCGGTTAGTTCAAGGGCTCAAATAAAACCACACCTTTCCAACAGATGTTCACATTTAGCTATCGCATAATGCTATTTGCCAGAAAATGGGACTGGCTTGTGTAGAATGAATTGATGAGTTGAAGAACATGAAATTTTGAAGTCGTGAATTTAGCTTGTCAAATTGTTTGGTTCTTTTGACCATATACTAAAGCCGACATTATCATTAAAGTAGTCAGATTACTACCGACTTCCCTCCAACTTCTTGTATGAATATCATTTGCTTACTCAGCCTGTAATCTGTCTCCCTAAAAGTGTTGATTGTATATCTCCATTGAACGGATTATTGGCGAATTTCGGCTCACGATATGGCTCACCTGAGCAGTTTTAACTGAACATTTTCTAATGTTCCTAACTTTGCTTCCCAACTCAAGGTACCAGACCGCATTGATTCACCTCACTTTGGTCTGTTCGACTTGAATTCGTTCACTGTTGTACGAATTTCGAGTGCCTAAGACGGCTCTAGTTTGCCTTGCTCAAATTCACTGTGATGTATTTCACATCGCGTTGTTCTCTACTCCACCCGCGTTCATTCCAACCTTATGTCGGCTGCTGTACTTTTTTTTATATTGTCCAATTTTCTACTATACTATACTGTGGAATGCCCTAGTAAACGTGTCATCTTGTTCTGACTCAAACGAATTGTCTCGAGTGCCTGCATGTAAACTAGATGGTCAGAATGTTGCTCACTTCTTGGCATCACAATATGGCCGGACCACGATTACAAAAGACGAGAGTCGGTAAGATTCAAATGTGAATAGGTTGTGAATACCGGTAGAATTGGGCTTTTCTTTGTGTGAACTATGGGAAGCCCATTCCTCTAGTGCTGAACGATCGAATCGACAACATTGTGTCCGCGAGCTAAGGACACGGGGTAATAAACGAGATTGAATTTGCCCTGTGCTTTTGGGATATTTAACCCTAGGTTTTATTCGACAATGAAAAGCAACTTTTATCCACATCACTTTAGACTGGTGCTATTTTCACTCACCCCGGTGAATCACAGTCTGTAATTTGACTCGTTTTTACTGGGATAATAAGATATTGCCATCTACTGAACGTTGATACCTTCAATGTATTGTCATTCTGACTGACTGGGTCATGTCTGTACGATGTGTTTGTTTGTGTGACTGTTACCCGTCTGCCGAGTCCGCATTTATCCTGTCCAAGTGTAGGACAAGTCGGCCAAGCATACTCATCCCTAATGAGTTCTTGTTCGATCTACCCAGTCACCACGGAATACAATTATCCTAATGGATTGTTAGCTTTCACCAAACGCGTAATTTATCCCCATGGTCAGCGTAGTCGTCTTACTTGGACTGCTCGCTTTCGTCTAATTGAGGAAGTTTTAGACAGAACTACCGCCAGTCTAAATCAGTTCGATATGCTGAATTTCATACGCCGATTTAATTGAATATACACGGACATGCGTTGTTGTTGTTGTTCGTGAGCATGGAATAGTTTGTTTGTTCCCAATTTTGCTATCGAAACCTTTCCCTTTGGTATCCAAGTGACTGCACTCTTGTCGGTATAGACGAACAAAAATTTATTGCCCGAACAGTTGCCAATTTTTGGTCAATCTCTGGCTGGTATGCGGTCAGCTTTAGTTCGACTTGAATTGTCATCTAAAGCTTACGATCAGGATTTGTGAACTACAGTTCATGTCAAATCTATCCAAAGCCTGACCGCGATTATTCGGATCAGGTCACGACGTTTGGACGTGAAGGTCTCGGGTTCGAATCTTTCCCCGGCCGATCGATTTCACCCATTTGGCAGTCAAATGGTGGCCGTGACCCCTTTTCCTGGAGCATGGGGTCACTGTTATTTCATTAATGAAAGAATTAACAATCACGATAAGCTAATAAAAATACGAAATGAAATCAATATAGGTAGTATGAAATTGAATTTTCCAATAAGAGAAGAATCCTGGAAGTAATTTTTTAACAGATTCAAGGCTGATAACTAGTCATTCATAAAAAATGATCAGTCAGTTATCCCCATAATGTAATTTTTTATTAAGTATAATTTGCATAAGCTTATAAATTTCTATTGATTTGAAAATTTGCATTTCTCTTAACTCAGACTGTTGATTTTCACGTCTGAGCTCCGGGATCAGAACCTCATGAAGACATATGAATTGATAATTCGAGAATAATTCATTGAAACGAATTTCTTTGATTTCTACTCGACTTGAATCAGCTCACTGTCTAGGATTCGGTTCTTACAACGGCGTATTCTAGCAGGCTATTTTGGGAAAACGATTGCTTCCGCGAGTTTGCCTAATCTTCATGCGAACAATCTCACAAGGCGAGCGAATAAAAGTGTACGCACGAATAACTTCTTAGTCTACAATAGCTGATCATGGAGACGGAGCAGCATACAACATGGATGACACGCTTGGCTAGTCGTCGAGTTTAGTCATCTAGGAGCATTGTATTATGTCGGAAAGTCCCAGTCACACGTTACACATTGTCAGTTTATGATAGCCGGAAAATCGGGTTCCTATCTTTTGATATATTGAGAATAGATACAACAAACAATAACCAAGAGTAATGGAATATGCAAGCAAGAGCAGATAAAACCCCAAGGCCCTGAATTAGGTAGGCGTTGCCAGTAGAGGACACCTACAAGAATAGCATGTTTGCTGGTCAAACATTTTAAGCTTTTTTGGTGTCAGCTACTTGGTTACCCAGTAGAAGGAATAACTACATGCATTCTGATTGCACCATATTTGAATAATTTCACTCGGATTAATGTTTAACGAAATTTGATGACGAACAAACTACTGATTGGAAACACTTGTGAGCTGACTGGAATTGCAAGCTATGTTTCCAGCTGGACAGGACAAAGTCGTACAGTCGAACAGCCTTTATTTTAGAGATATTTTTGATGAAACACTCAGGGTAGCGACCTACAAGATGCTACCAAGTGCGGACATTTGATCAACCGTAGGCGAATTCGAGTCCCGGACTTTTGAGTTCCTAATGTCATGACCAAATTGGTTTGACCATTGATTTGAACGTGAATCTTTGTTTGACAGTTCCTCTCTTCCGTCAATCAATAGCCCCTTTTTCAGATCTAAAATTAGCACGGATTTTCTTCTCGGATAGGTTTTACTGTTGTGTGATTAGTCCATGCGGTGTAAAGATTGGTGCCAGTGTAGTACGAAGACTTTCCACTTCGCGATACAAATGGAAAGATATTTACATCATTGGTTCGATTCTCAGTGCACACATTTTGGTGTGTTAGGGATTTCCTTTGCCTATATATCGCATTTCTTTTCGAGCTAACACCACTTTGATAGGTGATCGTTTCTATTCCAGTTGGATCTTAAATAGACGGTTTTCGACAGACATAGCAGCACAGTACACTTCCCTGTCCACATGTCTGAAAAATTCAATTGCATTACGTTATTAGAAATGCGCCAAGTTACATAGCTTTGATCCGACCATTGAAATAATTTGCTTAAGTTTATCCTACTTTTCTCAACAATCCCACGATAAGTCACGTGCAAAAATTCACCAGATCTTGATTGCGGAGATTACTAATATAATTCCTCCCCCATCCAGCCAGCAGATGCGTTCAGCGTCTCGATACGAGTGATGTTGCATGTGAAAGTTGGTGTAACACCTGACTGGTCTGCAGTGTGAAGGCCGAAATGTGACCTGACAACCAAAAATCGTGTGCAAAAAACAAAAGTCTCGTTTTTTGCTACCACTAATTTGCTGCCACACATGGTTGCCATGGCAACTGGGACCCGGGCATATCTAACCCTGGAATGGTTCAGCCCACCTCGAGGCTTTTTCCCAGCTGATGAATGCACCCACTCTTTAAATGAGCATGCTTGTATTAACCTACTGAAACATCTGAGTGAGTATTTAAGTTTGCCCGTCCAATTATAGGATCACCTTTCTATCGGTCATATCAAGTTTTTCATTGAGGTCGAAAGATTTTGTCATAGTATTGCAGAGTGATCAGTTCTGTTTGCGTAGTATCTCAATGATTGGATCGAGTGACCGAGCGAGTAATGTGGAGATGAGGAATTCTGTGCGGAATATCGATTACGAGAATATTCTGTGAGAACCCATAGAATTCAGCTGACTTCGTTGGATGAGTCACGTTTTGTGTGAGACAGACAACGCACGCCCTTTGACTGGCTGCGCTATAATTTAGTCATCGTTATTTCGTTGTATTCCTCTCGAATTTTTGGTTCGATTGCGGTCTCCGTTCGCCAGTACAATTGATCGGGATTACTGTCGTTCAAAAACAGCATCGTTTATCAGCATGGACTGGGATTGCGTATTGCCGCACCTTGAAGACCTTCTCATCGATCTATAAGAGGCACTCGAGCTGGCTGGCAAGCAGCTCTTGAATGCAACCTCCAAGCCAACATATATCCTCTCGGTCAACTTTCTATTTCTTTCAGGCGAACAAGTCAAATCGAAAATCGCCTCCGTAACTTTTAACACAACATCCTTACTGATCTTCAGAAATCAAGTTCACTCACATCTACCTGTTTCTCTTTTGAACCCTTGCTTAATGACAAGCGACTGGTACATTTCCAACCTAATAAAAGCTGAGATCCGACGCATCGACATTACATTCACAAGCCAAATCCTGAGTGGCAACAATAAATGATTCCTGTGGCAAGGCATTCGACTGTTGTGTGGGAAGAAGGAGAAACATGTGAGAACTTCTGCGGATGTCGATAGCATCAATCGTGCTCTCATCCATTCTTACAATTATATCCCAATTATATTTGGCCAAGATGGTAATACGACAGCTAAAAGTCTTTCAGAGAAGAGTTGCTCGACCTTCTGCGCACCACTAAAATTACCACAGGGACTGGTCCTGACAGCCTGTCCTCAGCTCTTTTAAGGCATGGTGCCGTGGCTCTGACGAATGCATTCAATTCTCTGATTCACTCATCATTAATCTCGTCTTCTATCCCTGACTGTTGCAGACCAGTCACCATTGTTCCCGTCCCGAAATCAAGCACTTCTACTACTTTGGCAAAACGTTTTCGCCCCATCGCCTTAACGTCTTCTGATCTCAAATTGACGAAGCATGCTATCTTTAAGGGCCTGCGTTCTGCTATCTTCCCTCCTGACCACCCATTTCAATTTGCCTATAAATCTAACAGGTCCACTTTGCACATTATTGCCTCCATCATTCACCTCATTTGGAAGTTCTTAAACGCATCAATGAAATCTGCGCCTTGCACATTTCTAGACCATTTGTCGGCATTTGATTCAGTCCCACGGTTTCTTCTACTTCACAAACTGCAAATATTCGGTTTTCCCAGTTCTTCATTAGCATGGCGGTCTGATCATATTAATAACCGAACCCAGTGCACACGAATGGATGGTAGGAATTCAAAACCGTTGAAAAACAACTCGGGAGTGCTTCAGGGTGCTTTTATTTCCCCGGTTCTCTTCTCTACTTACACCATCCACTTATCAACTAGCTCACCCTGTCATCTGTTTAGTATGCTGATGATGTTGCTCTCTCTCAAGCCGTTTAGAACAACGACGATTTTTAGTTTTTCCAACAACCGATCTTCTGTTTACGATTTCTCTGCACACGCTTGTTTAAATCTCAACATATCTAAATGCCTCGAATATCTGTTCTCTCTCTCTCTCGGTCGGCCTACCTATCTGAAACATCTTCCATCAACTCAAAAGCACTTACCAGGGTTGATTCTGTGAAATATCTAGGAGTTACTATTGATAGACCTCGAAAGTGGACTTCTCACATTTCTACTTGTGTAAAGAATCTCCGACCGTTGTCATTTCAAATCAGGAAGCTTCGACACTGCGAGGTGAAACAAAGCACCATCTCCCGACTTGTATGCCAGTGTGGTTTTCCAATCTTTCTTCAACGTTCGCTTATTTTTCCAGATTTACTTGAAAAGGACTTTAAAATTATTCGCTGGGGACTAACAATTATCAGCCGTGTCCTTCATACCACTAACTGAATTGTCCCTTATTCTATGTGACCAGCACTTATCAGTGGGTGAGAAATTTGCTCATACAATTCTTTCTGATCTCACGCATCCTCTGCATAACGATCTTTCGAAGTGCTTCTCTCATATTTCTGCACGATCCGCTTTTCGTTCCATACCATCTAGAATCAATATCTCTAGGAACTTCACTGTCCCTTATTCAGCACGCATTTCGACAAATCGTGAACGGGTTTCAGCCGAATTCCTGAGCAACTTATCATAATGTGCTCTGAATATTCCTCGATGAGTGTTTTTCACATTTTTAGAAGGTGATGAGAGTAAATTTTTCTTACTTTTCTATTAACCCTCACGGTTTTTAATGAAATGCGACATTGATTTTTGTACGCAACACTATATATAGTGCAATACTTGACGACCGTATCATGTTTCATTTTCCGTTCTTCTCACGTAATGAGGGAAACCATGTCGAATTCAAAAGATGACGCTGTAGTGTGTGAGATGAGAAAATATACAGCGAACTAAGGTAAATTAGGTATCACAAGTCTTCATGGTTACAGTCCGAAAGATCCACTTACCAGGTGGCTGTAGACATGGAAATGCACGCCAATGAACCGTGACCAATGCTGACCGTGTGATCAGTTTTGTTAAGTCAGAAGATTGAAGTATGTGCGTTCGTACAGTTGTACGTTGTAAAGCGTGCTTTGACCATTACAGCATTATTTTCCTTTCACGTTTATGTTGAACGACTCCGTATCCCCTGAGCATTTTCGCTCTGCGTATAAAACATGTAAGGCTGGAGAAAATGCAACGGTCAGTGAAGCTTGTCCTGTTTTTTAAAGCCGAAGGGCGATGATGACGAAAAAACGAACGTATTACTTTATAAAGTTATTACTAGTCATTTGGCCGATTATTTTCGGTCGACTTTCAATGTTGAAGATCAACTAGAAGCCAAATGGATAGTTGATGATTGGTGAAAGCAAACTGGCATTTCTAACACTGGTTTTCGATTTAACTGGCAAGGCTAGCAGTTTGTACCAAAGTAGACTTGTCTGCCTCGTGGTGTTCATACAACTTCAAAACAATGCATCCCCTAGTCAAGGTGAACCATTTTGCCGGAATCAATTTGTGGTGAAAGGACACAATATCGGCCCGGTTACGATAACTGGTAACTAGGAAAAATAACACCGGCGGTGAACAATTTTGACCGAATAATTAACTTATTTTGTGTTCACGCTTCTAATAGAAAAGAATTTATGGTGAAATGATTTAGCTTCGTCCATATGTCTGCTCGGGAAATACAGAATTCTCAAACTAACGGTTAGAGTGCTGTGCCATGTACGACAATAACATGAATTCTTCTAACTTAACCGCATTTTCACCTTGACAATATAAATCCAACGAGCAGATTGAATTTCGTTTGGATATGTAAAAGTTAGAATTGTTTCGAATCCAAACGAAATGGTAGTAAATTATTATAGACCCAAATGAGATTTGGAATGCTGGACAAAACCGGCGGTACCCAAGAGGATAAAGTCATGACGTTTGCATGTGACAGTCACGGGTTCGAATCCTCCAACCGCCGGCCAACTTTCCCACTTGGCAGCCCTCTGTTGGCCGCTTCCCCCTTCCTAAAAAATGATGTACATTGTTATTTCGTTAATAAAGGAAGTAAAAGATTAAAAAAATAACCCTGGATGGGCATCATTTTGTTTAGAGATTCATTGAATATATCTCGGTCCGTCCCCGTTATGCTACAATTATAGGTCGTAGAAAGCTACGGATCCTCAACTATTCACCAGGTCTTGGGTACTCTGAACGCTACCGATGCGGACTTGGGTCGAAACGGATCCGTGCATTATCGGCTGGCCGTGCATCCGCGAGAAACTGGCCATGGTGGTCTGTCGTCATCTTTGACAGGTGCAACGCTGCCCGGTTCTCAGGTTGTCAAGGTGAGCATATCCTAAAGTGCAGAATGTTTGCATCCAATCTTTGGGGAAAGTCCATATTGGAATGATAGGTTTGTCTTTAATCGCAAGAAAGCCAATTTTAATATCCTGGACTAATTGGGGGGTTTTTCCGGTTATGGGAATTTATCATCTATACTTCATTATCAGACAAGTACAAACGTCTTTGGGGGATATTCTCTGGTCAGAATCACATTCCAAACGGTTAAATTTATTAATTTTGACGGACTGCTCTCATGAACAATTGGCCCTGATGGTTGAGCGTCGCACATGACTTCTGAATTTTGTTCTGAAGCCGAGCCCAGGTGATAGTTCTCTACCATTCTCCAAAGTTGAGCAGGAAAGCGCCATGGGGTTTGTTCAGTGATTGATTAGATGGGAAACTTAAATAAGTGCCAACTTTCTATAAGCAAGGAGAATGTTTCAACCATATCTGGCCTACACCCAGTCCCGCTTTTGATCCGAGTGCTCCAGTCAAACGCCGCAGAGCATAGGATCAAATTTTGTCCCTCTTCAAAACAAGCACTGTTCGACGTAGGCCATCTCATGCCACCTACGTGTATGGTGTATGTTTTTATAAATTTCTATGCAGCTAATCTGATATTGGAACCACGGAACTTCATAAAAACGATCGAGTAGAATGAGTAAAAGAACAAAGAACACGACATACTTTCCATTGCACATATATCAGCTCATTCATTCGCCACGTCCAAATCATCGGTTGTTGGTTGGGATCTTTAGTTCCCCTGTGGTCTCAAAATTGCCTGGTCGCCCAAAAAACAAGGCGGAAGGTTGACTTAATTGAACCAGCCATTTGGAAGCATTTTGGAGGGCGCATAGATGAAGTCGGAGCTAACTAGAAGTCTGAGATACAGAAACACAGCCTTTCCGATTGACTTGGATACTGTCCAGTAACATGGCAAATTCACCAATGCATTCCGTGCAACATATCGTGCAGCAGCGCAAATTTTAATTCTTTTACTCTCTTCCAAATTCTTTTCTTCCAGCCAAGAAAAACTCTTTTGCTTTTGTCAGCTCCTTTTAGCCTCGTGGAATTCCATCAGCTAAAGTAAACAGATAAAGGCAGATGTTTTTACACATGGTAGCACTTTAGAAGTAGTAGTAGCCAGGCGAATAAGGTCGTGCCGTTTGGAGGTGAATGTCACGGGTTTGAATCCTCCCACCGCCGGTCAACTTGCCCACTTGACAGCCCTCTGTTGGCCGCGACCCCCTTCCCGAAAAATTATGTACATTGTTATTTCATTATTAACGGAAGTAAAAGATAAACATGTCCCTTACTTGCGTTACATTGACTGAGGGAGTAATGCATTATAAATAAAAAGTTCTCCAACAAATAGTGTTCGTATAACAATTTGAGTTCGATTCAATTGCTGCATTGTTTGAACCTATGTCCTGCCTTATTTTGTAAAAATCCCTGATGAATGCATTGGATCTGATAAATCCTTTCTCACAACTCCTCACTGGGTTGGTTGGCATATTTTTCGATGATCAATTTTGAAGTCTAAAGGGATATTTAATTGTATGTGATAACCCGGCATACTTTACCCACATCGTTACGACTTCTCGAGATGTATAAGCACTTTCATGTGACATGGAACTTCGTACATGAATTCCGTGAACCAATGACTCCTCTTCCAACATAGCCCAGTTAGGTGTAAGTGGGAGTATTATTGGTCTGGCCAGAATATGGTTATCCCCTGTGATAAGGTTTGTTATATAACTGGGTTTTGATTTCAGTTCGAGAATGACAACCACTTAAGCAATTTGGGCACCCACGCCAACTCTCTATTGATGACGCACTAGTGATAGTCGATGTGGTCACCGTTTCCTAATGGGGTTTGGAGTCACTTCCACTCGATCCCGACGTGACATTATTGGTAGGAAATCAGTTGAAGTTTACGAAAATACTGATTTCTAAAAGCCGCTGAAATGGTTACCATGATCACATTAACGGTCATTTTGTTATGTTGTCGACACTAACAAATGGAATGTTCCATTTCGTAGCTTGTGTCCCCTAAGAAGGATCCTTCATCCAACACGAAATAAATTTTCTAAGCCAAATTGCTGACAGTATCTTCGTTTACTAGGTCCGAGTTCATGACTACTTCCGACAGCATGGGGTTTAAATCTTGATGCTGTTAACCATCAAGGGTAAAATTAAAATCCCAACTAGTACCGGCTGACATAACACCAGTCAGTGGCGATTAGTTGCATTCATTGAAAAATCAATGAGATAGCTCCTGACTGATTTAATCATTTTGTAGCATTTGGTAAAAAGTTATTACTACATAGATCCCAATAGTTTACGCGGCTTCATGGCTTTCCGAGCATGCACAAACGAACATCAGTTGAAACCAAAAAACCCGTTTTCCATTTCGCCATTTCATCCTCTCTTTCTCTCTATTCTATTTCCTAGGTCAGTCACGACGGACAAATTACCATCTACGGGGTAGTGGATCGTGAACAAAATACCATGATTATGGTCGACGTAATCGCAGAGGACAACGGTGTCCCGGTCCACCTTTCGGCATTGACCACGGTGACTATTCACGTGTTAGATTTGAATGATAACAAACCTCGATTTGTGCAAACCGATTCTGACACGGGACGACCTGCGACTGCCCGTACCAACCTGGCACGTGAATCATTTGGTACCATGGGGATACCATCAAGTTTCGAACCGATATCTTCTGACGCGACCTACAGGCTGAATCTGAGTTTGGATACCAGTATCGGAACACTGGTAACAAAAGTACGTGACTGAACCGGGAATTCTAATTGTAATCGTGTAAAAACATTCTGTCGAACACTTACACTATGTACAAAATCAGACGGTAGAAACTGGAGATTTCACTTCACGAGGTGCATGCCCATCCTGCCTGTCTGACCGGAAGAAATTCTGTGATGAAAACGAGAAACGATTGGCCCATCCTCGTTGATTCGAATTACCGCAAACTGGGCTTCAGTAAAATGTTGCTCGCTTGTTTTTTCTAGATTCTGGTTGGGAAAAATAGGACGATATTTTTCGTGCACTTCTAGTGTGTTCTTCACTGGACATGTTTTTCGGGCGTTGTGAATTCGCGATGTCGTTCCAATCTACGTTCGAATATCCCCGGCAATGACAAGGATCTAAACGATCTTGAGGTTCGGAACAAAGTTGTTGGGTTTCGAATTGTTGTGAACAGAATTTTATCAAAAATTTTATCCGAAATACTAGGCAACAGTCTTTTGATTATTTAGGGCGATTTGTTTGCCGAATGCCATCCCGATTGTTTCATATAGTTGCAGATAAAACTGGATTGTCTCATGTGCCGTATAGGATGAGAATGGCTTAGATTTTGGTCTTTTGTGGAGTTCATTTTTGGTTGATATGCTAGCATTTGACAATCTCTTTTTCACCCGATCAATACCTACTGGCAGGCTCACGACGACCATTGAACTTCCAGCAGGTACATTGGGGTATAAAACATTCACTGATTAATATACTGTAAGAAGTTCGCGTTGGACAGCAGATTTGTGATCCTCGGGATTTGGTACAATAACTGAACTAAAGGAAACTGAATTTTCGCTGAACTTCGCTGAACTTTTGCTGAACTGAACTGAACTGAACTAAACTGAACTGAAATGAATCTCAATGAGGCCTGGGGCAGAATTTATCTGTTTCGAATGCCATGAACAAGCTGTGGAATTATCAGCGTTCAGTCCGGCCTCTTTGCTACTGGCATGGGACCAATAACTCAGCCATTCTGAGACCTTGTGTAGACTAGTAGATTATGCATGCACCCACATGGCACATTTTTCCCATATCCCTCGATGATAGGGCTATTTTGGGCGACTTTCAACCAATGAGCTGTTAACAAGGACCCAAGAACACCACCAAATATTCATCCATTAATTCATACGCACAAATGACTAGCGTATTGGAAATTTTTTATCAAAATAACCACATTCATATATACGTCCTATTTCATTTATGCAGTAACGAAAAAATCTCTTCATGCAAGCAAAACAATCAGACTGAGTTCCATTCGATCGATTCACCATTGCAAATTCGAGTGTGCATTTTATGCTAATTTGCCATCCGTAAGGATCTTTTTAAAGGAATCTCTTAGTGTGTTCGTCTCATGCGTCGTGAAACGAGCTGCAAGCGATTTAACTCGAAACGTGTTTTCTCATCCCCAATATTTACGCACGAATTCTTCTTGGCCCTGGTAGCAATCGTACGATTCTTTGCGGAAAGGTAAATTAGGGACTCCGTGTGCACGAATGTGTACTTGTCCCAGTCACCTGGCACACCGAATTCTCTGTCATATTTGTTTGCCAATCCAAAATAAGACCAACCGAGAGATAATGTTATACTTTCTTCCGGTTTTTTTCTTTCCAATAAGTTTATAATACAATAGGTTGTTCTTCGAGCAAACCGGATTTCAGGGTTGCGATATGTGAGCTGAAAATTTTGTCGTCATCATGTAGCCATGATAACAGGTTATAAGATCAAACAGCATGAATGCACATGGGTGCAAAGCGCTTGAAATTTTTACGGTCTACATATCGAGGATGGCTTATTTTCGGCCAATTCAAGTGCATTCTCGGACAGCATCGAAAAGTAGCTGCGTCTACCAGCTGTAAATAATTCCGAATTGGAAGCAAGATTCAACGGAAACCATCCTTGATCAAGCGAGATCATCAACAGAATGGAAAACCTTAATTACTGTATAGTATAAGACATATAAATCGAAGAAAACCTAGTTTAAAATCAACTATGCAACTGGTGGAACGTAACAAATGAAGTTTTTAATACCCCACTCCATCATAGCACTGATTTAAATGTCAGACACAGAACTGATTTGATTTAGAATTACCAAGCGGCAGTGTCTGTCAGAAAAGCGGCAGTAACCGTGTAATGAGTTTTACGTTTGTAAAGACATTGTGCATCCATTTCGATATTACTTATTTGAGTGGATGATAAGGAACCACTGAAGATGTTCTTTTTTTTGCCAAGCTACGTTTTTTACTGATTGGTAGGCAACTTCTGGTTGAAGCACTTCAGTTGGTAGCTAGCAAAATGTGTGCTGGTACATTTATGACCGTACAACATCCAACCGAAACACTTCTTCGTCTTCTTTTGTCAATAACTGCTTGAAAAGCTTGCTATTAAAGAGGACTCTTTTTACTTGTTCAAAACTCACGTATTTCTGTCAGCCAAATTTCATTGGATGGCCGGTGGTGGCCAAGCAGATAAGGTCACCTCATTTGGACGTGAGGGTCACGGGTTCGAATCCTCTCACCACCGGCCAACTTCCCCATTTGGCAGTCCTCTGTTGGCTAAAAGATGAAAGATTAAACGAGGAACCAACTACACCTCCCAGTTCGGCTTGGTTTCATAAACACGACCTGTCCATATGTTGGGCCGATTTTCTGGTTTCGTGTGGTACGAGTACACGTTAACTAATAATAGATGTTTGATTTCATAAATTGTCATCTTTTAAAATGTATTTACCTAATGCATATTTGGTCAGGAATAACAGTTTTTCAACATGAAGCATTTTGCACGTAAGAAACTCATTTTAATGGAACCCAAATTCTATTTACCAACGGTATGGGTATCTTAAAATTAGTGGTCATGTACTACCAAGGAGGAAGCACTTTAGAGCTGTAGTCATCCTTGCTGTGAATCGTCATTAGTCTATATCCACCACGCCCGAAATGGGACGTGAATCCGGGATGCACGATTTTGAGTCAAACGCCTTAGCCATTATGCTGCCGGGCAAACTCTCGATAGTTTTGTTGAACTTCACTATATGATATTGCACCTATGCGTCCCTGATTTCTAAGGCCACGGGCCGCTGATGAGCAGCAGTTGACCATTGCCGATAGATGAATTCTGAAAGTTGTTTCGATAAGATAATGGCTTTGAAAATGAACTATACAAGTGGATTGCTTGGTATGTGGTTTGTTTATTCTTACAGAGCGGTTGTATGATTACTTACCCCTGGAAAAAGTGAACATTTTTGGCTGAAGACTGGAAAAAGGATGGTCTGCTTTTATGATACTAATCAGACCACAAAATATTTGTATTATAGGTTTTATGAAGCCATTGGTGTTCGTTGTCACAAGCGCGAGAATGTTTACTTCAGGCATGACACGTCTAATCTTCCACAATAAACTGACCCATTTTTGTTACTCCATAACATGCTTCATGTTTTGGTCCCGTTTGTTTTAAAGGGAGAACGGAGATCCAGTTGCATAAAGTCGTTTAGGCTGGAGACAGGCAAAAGTCACCCATCTTCCTCTTTGCCTCGTGAAATTGTCTTACAAAATTGCCGGGACAGTCTGATTCTTCTTAGTAAAACTTATGATGTGACTGACGCGCACGGGAAAAATCCAACTTGCGAATCGAAAGTCACTGGACCCGAGTAAATGGGGGATTGGTTACGTCACTTTGCAAGCGGAGCTACGAAATGCGCTTAGAACTCTAATCTTACACAGTAATTCCGGTTAAATGGTCGACTTGGAGAGGCTCTTTAGCTCGGCTTATCATAAATCATGGTTGAAATGAGGTGTTTATTTTTTGAATAAACCAATCCACTTAACCGCCGATCTGTCTAAGACCGGTCATTATTCTCTTGTATTTTTGTTAAATTCCGGAAATGACTGAATTAATTTCGTACCAAATAATTTCTGTTCCTCAAACGGAAGCGACGAAACATGTGAGAAGCTAGGAACCTTATCTTCTGCCAATTCATATCTGTTCCTATTTACTATGCACATTATATTAAGTTCTTTGGCATAGCCTGTAATAGGGTCAAATGATGGTCACCTGGAGTTTGTCTCGATCAGGCCGGGGAACTGTCCGTTTTTGCTGTCCAGTCAGTGGCACACACACGCACACACACACACACGCACACACACACACAGGCCTCTTTTTTCATATTTCTATTAAGTTTATTCTACTCTTCACTACTAATCAGAATACGTCATCATCCCGGCATTTTTCAACGATCCTATTGCTGCGTGCAAAAATACATGAAAGTGATGGTCAGTTACGAAAGAATTTAACCAATTTAAGTCAGTCTAAATATAAATTCAACTACGAAACAGTTTTGCTATGTTAGATTTGTGCCAAACATTTAGTTGCTCACCATTCCAATTTATATGTAACCAAAAGAACTACTTCCTGGTGCACAGTTATCAGGTATGTTATACGAGGAAACTCAAAAGAAACCGGACCAATCTGTCTCGTGGTCATACGCGGTCATTTTGACACGGTGCTGCGTTCGTGGCTAGTCGGGGATATCAGTTAGAACACTTTCACCTCTCTATTGCCCGACTGGAATTGCGAGACACTTATACACGAGTATCCCAAGTTTTTAAGACAGTAAAATTCCAAAAGCAATCAGCCCCGATTAAGTCGATCATCTTCGCCAAAAAGGAAACTGCGCGAAAGATGCAAGACAGCTGACAAAACAAGAAGCTTTCTTTTGTATTTCTTTTCTAACTAAAAAAAACGACAGGTCAAGAATATCAAAGCACTCGTTTGCAAGTACACATGGAAATAAATACGAGTGTTAGAACTGATACCACAATCGAGACACAGAGTGAAGAGTATCAGCTTTTGAAGTATCCTCAACCATAAACGATGCGAGCTCAAGTACCGTGAAAGGAGGCACATTTACTCTAGACCCCAGAGACGGCGAGAGAGAGAGAGAGATACAAGGCAAAATGCAGAGACCGAGTGAAAGTATGGTAAGCTGAGAGGTGTCGAGATTTGTCGAGTTGCGGGCGGATTAAATTAATCCACTTGAGAATTTGAAATTTTCCAAACATTTTCCAAATCAAACGCAAAATAAACCACATTTTCGTCAAGTTCTTCACCAAGTGAAATTGTCTAAGCCCTCAGGGTGTTTCTCAGCCAGATTTGATTTTGAACTATATGACTGTACCAAAGCACATATAGGTCTTGGCTACGAGAAAGTATGCTGCGATAAATAATTTTGCAACTGAACAAACTTAGTTTTACTCATTCAGGTCAACGTTAGTGAATGGAACTATAGTTTGTCATGGTGAGTCAGTCCTGACGCGACTGAGTCAAAACGGAAACAAAATGAAATTATTTAGGGTTGGTACTACACGAGGAACAAAGTGTATGTGTGTCTGTGTGCATGTGTGTGCGTGTGTGTATTTGTCGTTGCAAACTCATTTTTCGGTCGTATCAAGAGAGGACATCACCAACCGAAAAGAAATACTATAAGGTTCCGACGGTATTCTAAAAGGCACAAAGTAAACTATTACCAAATTCGTAGCCGGCTTAAATTCAACACACAGTGTTATCCTGATCGCCTATAACTAGTCATCGGATTTCACAGAATGACCCGTTTGGAAAGACTGTTTTCGTGTCCGTTCATTTCGTCCACAGTTCTGGTATTCAACAGGAAACCGGTTGTCTTTTTTTGAAAAAAAAATGACAAGCTACACTTTTTATCAATGTTCTAGGCATTCAAGAAGCGTTGACAGTGAATGGACACAGTTATTCTGTATGCAGGCAGATGTACTGTTATGCAACAGTGACCCGAATTGTCTGTCCATCCACCGTGAACCGAACGGGTTTGACTGTTCCGCTTAACTTTCATCCTGGACAAGTGAATACTTCTATTCATTACGCGCCTGCTCGCTCGCACGCTCGTCCTTTTCCGTTTGATCAACCTCAACGGACCAACGGAGACACCTTAGATAAAAAATCTAGTCACCGAGTTTGGACAAAAGCTCCGGTCAAGATTGGGACGGCAAGTTGCACGGGGCCTAACACCACGACCGTTGTACGAATGTTTTTGTGTTCACGTGTGTGTGTGTGTGTGTGTGTGTGTGTGAACAAGAGGACGATCCGGTTTGTACAGTGGGCACTCACCGTGCTATTTCTGACATGTGACATTTTATTCGCCTAGAAAAAGCAAGATTATTCACTGTGGCTGCCGTTTGTCAGAACACAATTGGTGGTGTAGGAGATCTAAAATCAAAAATGATTTACAATTGATAGACATTAGAAAACAATCCCAATTTGATTGAATCAACTGAGCATCAGAACGTTTGCTTTTTGTAAACCGGAACACTTACGGATATCGTCGATTGTTCTTTTTTCGTTCGTACGTATCAGCGATGGCACGTGGACTAGGCGAACAAACCGAGCCAACTAGTCAGGATTTTCAGACATAGTCACAGAAGCTTTTAGAAAATCCTAGACCATGTACATCAGATTGATTCGGTGTTGCCTTTCCCGGGTGGTGTCACGTGATGGTGACTGGATCATGTTCACGATTATTGTCAACCGATTCAAGTATCAAGCCCCGTAGATATCAACATAACAAACATCGAAAATATGGAATTGATTAAATTTTTGTAAAGTCCTAAGGCAGTTCGTCCGTGTATTAATTTCGTCTGGAAAGTTAGTTATTAGATGTTTTGTGTAGGTGAATTAGAAATGTAAAATGCATGCATAAGTTGAACATTTGTTTTGTGTTTAAATAACTGATCTAAAGGTATACAAAAAATTAGACATCGCAAAACGTATTGGTCAATGATAGACAGAAAGAGTTTTAATCTTTTCACAAACAAGTTCTTAAATAAAGTTTGATTTTGATTGATTTTACAAATATAGATTCGATCTAGCTTTGAAAAGTTTTCCACATCGGCTGGATTCGAACCGATGCACAGATACGACCCAGACATTTGCATTGCTAGGATATTTCACACAAGTGTTAGGACTTAACCGTCCAAACTAGTTCTCTACTACCCTTTTTTCTAACCATGCTAACCATAACAGCTGAGTTCGAACTATCGTCTGTTCTCCCCGTTATGTTTCGTTAAGGAACGTAGCCTTGGCGATAAAATCGTCGAGTTGAGCAGCTTTGTTGTTGATGAAGGACATTTGACTTTCAGTGCACAAATTTAAGATGTCTGAGTTATTTTTCTGAGAGGTGGGGGTGCAGGTAGGATTGCGACCGACAACTCCTTGAACAATGGGACACTGTGGTATTCAGAATGTGTACTTTCGGAATGCTTGTGCTAATCTACGTGCAAATGATCCAGTAACTAGCGTCAGCCCGTAATTGGGCCCTGTATGGAAGCAGGAACAACAACCTGGGTGATCACACCTAGGTCTTGGATAAGCGCAGCATGAACTGCCTGTAGAACGAATCGTGAGAACCTAGATGGCTAGTCTGGCACAAGCCAAGAGCCATTCGGAATCACTACTGACACCTAGGCGTGCGTCCATGTTTGCTTATTTGCAGTACGCTTATGTTCGCGGTGGTCCATTGTGCCTATCGTTGGCCGTCGATGCGGACGTGTGCGTGTGTAGGCCGAATCAGTTCTCACACAATGATCCAGGTAGGCTCGTGCTGGCCATTAGAGATATAGCAACTAAACTAGTGTTATTCTTCATTGGTGGCACTTTTTTATCTGATGCCATAAACTGCGCATTATCAGTTGTTTGACACTATCGGTAAAATTCTCATAAATCACCGAAGCGGCAGTATACATTTTATTCAACATGGAAAAAATCGGTTTTTTGTCTTCCATGATCTATCATTATTTCTAACAACGCCCTGTTTTTGCAGTTTGAAGCCATCGATCCAGATAATGGGCCAAACGGAACTGTGTTGTTTGAATTAATCTACTCCGGCGGAACCGCACAAACGCGAAAAGACCCTGACAACTCATCGACGTCCACTTTCACTCTGCATCCAGATGGCCGTTTGATCCTTACAAACCGATTGGACTTTGATACAGTTTATGCCGGTTCCACTCGGTTAGTGCCTCGACGTTACCGCCGCCCAGATCATCTACTGATTCGTGTATCAGATCAAGGACCTATTCCGGAATACGTTATCACGGGAGTACAAATCATGTATCATGACACTTCGCCGATTGTGAACGAACCACCAAGCCAAATGCTAAGTGAGAGCTCTTCCAGCCGATCCGCGTTGCAGTCGGCCCAGACGAATGGAACCGTATTCGGGGCTGTAGCGCGGCCGATCGATCGCAGGCGTTCCCATCAACTCGGCACGAACACCCAAATGTCCACAAAAAGAGCGTACGCGTACGCTGGACCAGGAAAATCCCATGGACTGCCAGTTTTGTACATTCTCGCGTTGGCGATCTGTTTTGCCCTCATCCTAGTCATAACCAGTTTAGTTTATTTATACTTCAAAATGCGTAAACCACCCGCGGAGACAACACAACGAAACAAACACACAGGTGAGCCTCTCGATTTGTCGGTTTTGTTTTATTGTTTTAGTACCGTCTGAAGAAATTATATCCGGCGTAACCTTGGTGACCATTGTTCAGTTTATTCGACAGACAAAATAATAGTAACTTAACTACATTCTTTATGGTCTATTCGTTTGAATGCCTTAAATGTGTGGTAATAAGGTAGAATTGGAAATGTGACGACTGGAATAAAAAGAGAGGCCATTCACAAAAGACCGTATTATTCTAATGATAACTAATGCAATAGCTGACAAAATATGTGGAGAAAGAGCACTATCCTTCTCCCATTTTGAATAATTTCTGGAATTCTGAATATTCTACTATCCAAATTTCACAAATGGTAATGAAGCTCTAGTTCCCGTACCGTTTTTTTCGTGATTTCAAATCGCACGAGCGTTAAAATACATTTGGTTTCATCCGGTTCGTTTGTACGATCAATAAAATGTAGCAGACTCTACCTGCACTGGAACTTTCCGTCAGGCTGCAGACCATTCCATTTGTTTGAGTAGACTAATTCAAGAGTTGCAAATCAAATAAGACCGGTTCTATCTTTGAAATATTGCGTCCACCGAAAGTGAAGTGAAATTAGTTGCGACTTAATTGACATGATTATTATAACCCAGTGTGCATTTCCATGCTCGTGGGAGCGAGAACGAACTCGATCAGAACGGACAAACTGAGGATGGGCGAGATGGAATTGGCCATTATTTCAGGTTAGCTAGTCGAATGTGTAGAAATAACGTTTCAAAGTTTGTTTGAGGATAATCAAGGCTATGCAAAACCACGCTTGATGACTGTAACTTTCCCCACTGCCCATTGACGTTGTTGTTCAGTGAGTTTGTAATTTTCGTGTCTATGGGGTGTTTTACACGATGCTCAATGGTCGATCAAAGTTGTAGGTGTTTCAACAGGTTATGGGTTTGATTTTTCCTCATCGCTCGTCAGTTATCCATTTTCCATGGAGATTATGAAACAGAAGCCGACTGTTCCTGAGTATATTGTTTACCATCCCACTGCCGAACCACAGAGCCCTGCATTGCGTCGACGACCGCTCACCAGCACGTATGATACCTGATGGAGGTCTCCCCGGGTTCATTTCACAGGGTGTACGAGGAGATAAGTGACAGATCATAGACTGATGACTGATGTGATCAACGGGCCAATGAGACATAGCAGGGTCCAGGAAGATTTACCACAGCCACTTGTTCTCACATTAAACTTACAGTTCCTCACATTCACTTTACAGTTTCTTATTTCAATATTCTTTTTTTGTTCTGAATTCAGTCCTGAAATGGTATAGGTCCTATGCACGTACCAAGGGAACGCAGTGCTTTCTCCAAGTCCGTGTACATACGCATGATCGCAAACACGCATCCACGTGCACCCACGTGCATATCTCTGCACACTCGGTGGATGTTTACAACAAAAGAACTTTTCAATTCAGCATTAGATTGATTCGATGTATTTGTTTAGTTCAACAACCGGTTCCCCAAGAGTGAAACCTATTCAATATGTATTCAGGCGAATTAGTCACATGTTTACCGTTAATTTTATCGTGCATTCGGCTAGAAACTGATCCAGACCGTGTTCATCAAAGCATGTGCTCTGTAAATAAGAACCGATTATGGCTATGATTTGACCTTCTGATAGCCGACTGAAAGAGTTAGGATGTATTTTTGTGAGTTCATATTCCGTACCGATATTCTGATCAGAATTATCCGCACAAAACAAACACGAAATAAGTATTCTATTCTATAGACTCTGGCGTACAATAAATCATGTC
Source organism: Fasciolopsis buskii (assembly GCA_008360955.1). Taxonomy (NCBI): domain Eukaryota; kingdom Metazoa; phylum Platyhelminthes; class Trematoda; order Plagiorchiida; family Fasciolidae; genus Fasciolopsis; species Fasciolopsis buskii. The sequence continues at coordinate 98,613 of LUCM01010006.1, forward strand.
GCATTTCGAAAAGAATGTGAGGGTAAAATTAAAATAGAGAAAAATTTAATTAACTCATTCATTAAAAATACACTCATTACCTCTTGAAAATTAAAAAAAATTAATCGAGAGATAATCATAGCATATTATGATAGGTTGCCCAGGAATTCGGCTGAAACCCGTTCACGATTTGTCGAAATGGAACGAAAAGCGGATCGTGCAGAAATATGAGAAGCACTTCGAATGATCGTTATGCAGAGGATGCTTTGCGATCAGAAAGAATTGTATGAGCAAATTTCTCACCCACTGATAAGTGCTGGTCACATAGAATATGGGACAATTCAGTTAGTGGTATGAAGGACACGGCTGATAATTGAGGTGACAGTCCCGCAGCGAATAATTTTAAAGTCTTTTTGCAAGTTAAGTTGTACTCTGGTAGAAAGGATAAGCGATACGTTGATAAAGATTGGAGAAACCACACTGGTATAGCCAGAGTCGGGTGGGCTTTGGTGCTTTGTTTTCGACCTCGTAGTGTCGAAGCTTTCTGATTTGAAATGACAGACGTCGGTAAGATTCTTTACACAGGTAGATTAAGTGTGAGCAAGCTCCACTTTCGAGTCTAATCAATACGTACAACTCCTAGATATTTTCACAGAATCAACCGCTGGGTAAGTGCTTTTGAGCTTGATGGAAGATGTTTCAGATAGGTCAGGCCCGACGAGAGAGATGAGAGAGAACAGATATTGCGAGGCATTTTAGATATGTTGAGATTAAACAAGCGTGGTGCAGAGAAATCGTAAACAGGAAGATCGGTTGTTGGATAAAATACTGAAAATCGTCGTTGTCTAAACGGCTTTGAAAGAGAGAGCAACATCATGCAGCATACAAACAAGTATGACAGGGTGAGCTAGTTCGATAAGTGGATGGTGTAAGTAGAGAAGAGTAAACCAGGAAGAATAGAAGCTATCCTGAAGCAACTCCCGAGTTGTTTTTCACGGTTTTTTGAATTCTTACCATCCATGTCGTGTGCACTGGGTTTCGGATATTAATATGATGCAGAAAACGCCAATGCTAATGAAGAACTGGGAAATACCGAATATGTTGGCAGTTTTGTGCAAGTAGAATGAAACCTGTGGGACTGGAATGCATATGCCGACATTATGGTCTAGAAAAGTGGCAAAGCGCTTAGAACTTCATCTGATGGCGTTTAGAAACTTCCAAATGTGGTGGAATGACTGGGGCGAAATAATGGTGCCAAGTGACCTGTTATGATTTATGAGGCAAATTGAAATGGGTGGTCAGGAGTAAGATAGCTAGAACGCAGGGCCCTTTAAAGATAGCATGCTTCTCTAATCTTGAGATCGAGTAAGAGCCGGTTAAGGCGAGGGGCGATAAACGGTTTGCCAAAGCAGTAGTAAATGCTCTGATTTTTCGGGACGGGCAACAATGGTGACTGGTCCTGCAACAGCATGGAATGAAGATCTGAGATTTAAGTGATGAGTGAATCCAGAGAATTGAATGCTAATTCGTCAGAGCCAGCGGCACCATGCCTTAAAAGAGCCTTGAGGACAGGCCTGTCCGAACCAGTCGCTGCGTGGTAGATTTTAGTGGTGCGCAGAAGGTCGAGCAACTGTTCTCTGAAAGACTTTAGCTGTCGTATCACCACCCTGGCCAATTAGATAAAACGTGAATCGTTTTGAAGAATACCGCTTCGTTACATGGGAAATTGAGGCGAAATTTGCACAGCATGATTCGAATAACAAATCTAGTCAACTTGTTATCATTCCTCGTTAGTTATAGAAATAAATGCGGAACCATTGAGTTTTCTCAATGAGATTTAATTCATGATACTGACATCTAATAGATGTTGTTTTTTTGTGGTGTCATTGATAGGTATTGACTTTTGGACCGATATAACGCCCAAATTGTTAAATGTCTTTTCGCACAAATGGTTTTGGCAGAAATGG
>LUCM01010007.1:0-15037 GCA_008360955.1 Fasciolopsis buskii
AGGTAGGTGTCTCACGTCTTCGTGGTTGGGATCCGAAATTCCCGTCAACGAACTGGTTGGAGATGATGAAGAATAGGGCGATGAACTGTGAACAGTGGCGATTGTGTTGTCATTTTCTGTCGAATCAGAATGATTGAAAACACGTGCGTTTGTACAGTTAGACTGTGTTTCGTGTGTGTGCTGCAGCAGCATTCTTATCTTTTCCCGCCTATGCAGGTCTACTGCCTATTCGCCTTGGATATTCACTCATTTTATAGAAACATGTAACTCTGGGGAAAGGCAGCGGTTTTTGAGGCTTGTCTTGCTGTTCAACGCTGAACGATGATGACGCCAAAGAACATGGTCGATTCGTTTAGGTCCACTGAGAGCGGATCATTTCTGGGGAACAGGACAATCTGACAACCCCGTTTGCACCGGGGTGAACGACGCATGGGCTAAAGGTCGGAGCGACTGCAAACCAACTATTCACCCTAATTATGGAACATCGATGAAGTGGTCTGGTCTTGTGACACGAATAGGATGGCTTCTGAATTGAAGGCCAAAAAGGCAATGGGCCAGCGAGATGGGGGGGAGGGTGCAATCGACCAGTGAGGTGTAGTCTGTGCGGATCTACCATAAAGCGTTTACCACAAATAGAAAAGAACAGTCACGTTGACCGGTCAGAGGTCACTTTGGTCGTTCTCGCTTGATGAAGCGAGTTAACATGATCAGCTGGGGCCGTTAGAGTTAGCCACTGTGATATCTCAGTTATAAAACACATGGGTCTATTTTCTAGGATTTGAAAATTCCCAATTGAGACATTAGAAAACACGGCAACAAAGAAGCTTGCCTTTAGGAGCTCACAACTGGCACAGTATCTATCCCGACACATCAGCCCAATTTCCAATTATTTGTAATCATATTCGTTCTGACGATAATCAAGCTTGGAGCTCCGACCGCAACTGAAATCAGCGATGAGCGTCTGGGATCAGCTGTGGAGGGCAAGTGGTCTCGTGCTGGTGTAGCCACGGACTAAAGGTAGACAAAACCATGATCTGAGTCTACGAGTTTGAATCACAATGATCAGCGATCTGCATTTGATCCATGCCATCGGTGACCGAAGGCAATGTGGTCGATCTGAGTCCAATGCTGTGAAAGCAAAGGAGGGTGCCAGATGAACATTTTGTAACAAAAGTTGGTGCCCCCCAGAAACAGCCTGTCCTGGATCTTTGGATGGGACGATCAGTTGTCGGTACGATTGGGCTGGAATGGAAAATCCGAGCCTGATCTGCCGCTCCGTCTCTGCCAAGTACCCAAGTTGGGCGTTAAAACCATCAATAGCAACCACAACGTTCGCTGAACGCATGCTGCAATATCTCCGGTCAATAGGCACATATATAGATACGATGAACAGAGGATGACGACTCAAGAAACAGCTATTAACAGGAATACAAACTACTATTACCTGGGACCCGGTCTAACAATACACGCTCCTCTCGCATGCTCAGAGTGATCCCAAAAACCGTCTGACCACGAGCGCTCGAAATCGGATCACCCGAAACAAGAAAAGTAAAGCGAGAGAAAGTTGCATCTGGAACATGAAACATGTCCACGGAGGTCGGATTTACGCATGCGCATTTCGGGGACACAGCTTAGTATACATGGAAATTTCCAAGAGTTCTAGCTAGGGCTGCTCGTTGCCCTACTTAGTTCAGTAGGCAGTTAAGTGAAGTGGAAGATTTAGGCAATGCGTCCAAATTATTTCTTCCCCTTCCTCACCTCGCGTAGTCCCAATATCGCAAAAACGGAAGTTAGTAAAGTCCTCTGTGGAGAGTGCGCTGGGAGGGCAATACTTCGCGATCTCCCCACTGAAAAAGAGGCTTTTCTTTAGGAACTCTAACTGGAAAGCCCTGACTCAAAAGTCCCCGCGTAGGGCAAGGGAGTGCTAACCCAGTGTGGGAAGCCTAAGCAAAAGCATACTTATCACTACACATCCTGCTCGATCGAATGGGCACCGCAGTCTTGATTATCTTGCACCACGACCGATGCAGTATGGAATTCAACAGGTTTGTGTGATCCATAGAGAATTAAGGAAGGATACTGCAAGGGAATTCAGCCGCTATGCAGGAGACCAATTAGGGGTCTCAACCAAAGCTTTTAATTCTAACAAAAACTCTTCTCTATGGCAGCGAGGAGTGGCTGAAAAGGAGCTCATCGTCACAGATCAATAATTCTTCCATTCATTCAATCGACTGAGTTGCCCGTTCAACTAAACGCCCAACCTTGAGGAGCGGGAGACCACTTCGAAGATCTCTCTACTCACCGATCTTCCAGACATGATTGAATCTTCGGTTTGAGATAAGCTACCCCCTGTGCCCTGCTGGGTTATAGAGATCTGCAAGAGGTTGCATCGCGTCAAGATGCGGCCTTAATGTGTGGCGAGTATATAAAAGATAGGAGTAAATCCAGCGACTGAAATGGCGAGACTCACTTGAAAATGAGGTGAGGATACGCACTTAGCGAGTTGCGTGAACAGAGGTTTGATAATCTTGCGAAATTCTGCCGGATCGACTACATCCAAGATCTCTTCAAGTTCGTTGAGGAACATAACCTCTTTTGGACTGTGAGTTTTGGGCCAGAATTTAAGCAAGCTGAGAATCACCTGAAAATATGGCAAAATGTGAAATTACAGAAAAACAGCAAGGACGATCAAGTATGAAATTTTGGCTCACGATTGATTCGTTTAGGACACGGAAATGAGTCTTTTCAATGTGTCATTAAACTGTCCACTAGCAAAAGGCCTGAACAACAGAAGTGAGCCAATAGGAATAAAAGCCTTGCCAATGCAAAACGAACAATCACACCGTGATTAGGAACACTCAAGAAGCCGTAGAATATCAGAATTTTCCTTGACTCAAAAATATTCACTGATCGACAGTAGTTAGAGAACATGATTGATAGTCCGATTTTTGTGCTTTTTCTTCGTAGTTAACGAGGACATGATGTACTTGGAGACAACGATCCATGAAAAAGATCAAATGAACGCAAAAGAGCAACATAACGAACGAGCAGTATATAACATAAACTTACCGGTTGTGTAAGAGTGGAATCTTTCTCTAAAAACTGTATCACACAATAGGCCAGTTGAGCGTGATACATACTCACAGATTTCACTTTGTGCAAGGGAAGTAGGACGCGCATCAAAAACTGTTTGTGTTCCTCCTTCAAAGGTACCATGAAACCATTGATGATGCTAGGGCAAAGACATGATAATCGAAACTCGGTTAGAGGCGGGAAAGGTCACCTACACAGAGACAAAAGAGAGCAACATCCCGACAAACTTACCGAGCCACGACAGTTTGAATAAAATCACCGGTTGAAAACCATTTTTTAATGCACAAGGTTAACATCTAGCCCAAGCCCAGAAAACAAGGCTCATCCACTCATCAGATCACAGCAAAAACACTGGCAAATGAGAAATGACCGACGTCGGATCCATTGTTCTTCTTAGGAGCAGTAAATCATTTAACGTGGATAGAATTGTCATTGTATGTGTGAAGAAAATGTATAATGTTCCTATTTAGACTGAACATCGACTTGGATAACCAAAGTTGTTCGTTCCTTGAAGGAAACAATAACTAGAAAGTCGCTGAAAAATGGGTTAGAGCATGAAGAAAAGTTGTCAGGATGAGATGAAATTTCGCAACGGCTCAAACGAAACTGTCGGCGCTGATTGTATCTGAAATAAGATGCGAGACGTCCTGTGTGCTACACGATTAATTTTATCAGAAACAAATCGACTGTTGAGTGTTCTTTGCTTTGTTATCTCCGGGAATCTAGTTGATTTATTCAATAGTTTTTCATTTCCGTCATAATTGTTCAAACATCTTTACAGGGTATATTTTAACATAAACTGTGTAGTTTCAATTGAATTCCTCAATGGAAAACTTCCAAGCTACTTCATCGTCCTGATCTCACGTCCTAAGCCCAACATTTTTGCATCTATCACACAACGACAGACGACTCTCCTGCCGCCCAGCTCACTATCAAGCTTGATCATCACCATCATCGATCAGTGGCCTCGTGTAGTAGATCACTCAAAGTCTCCGGATCATAGTTGCCAGCGTTCTCCCCCATAAACCGTGACATTAAACAGTCACGCTTCCTCCCTCTACACACTCGCAAAGCTATCAGCAGCTCATCATCGTCGCTGACGCGCGCAGATTGAACAAAGACAGTAATTATATACACTAATTTATTCGATTTTCCTCGCTTCTTGCTCTACTTTTGACCGAAACATAAACCTGCTTACCGGACATCATACAGCTTCAGTTCTCTAAACACTTTTTATTATTTGTTCTTAAAGCAGTTATCTACACCATTCTCAGCAAGTCCCCATCTAACTTTTCAAATCGCGAAATTCAAGCCACGTGGTTGAAACTTGTCTAATCGTTATACTATGTTATTAATCGTTCCTTCAGAAATAACGACTCCTCTATTTTGACTTATCTTCAAGCACTGAACACTTGCTCGTTATGGACCTCGATTGTCAAACTACTTACCTCCGGAGATTTCAGTGTTGACAACGGGGAACAGTCAGTACATTGTTCTATCACCTGGGCCGTGGGGCACGAAGCCCAAAAATTCGCTATGGGAAACAATTTATTTAAACTAACCGATCATCACACATGTCCGACTGATCAGGCGACTGAGTTCACAAACAATTTAATCTCCGTACTTCCGGCCATCTTATCTACACAAATATCTCTATTCTCACTCCTCTTCGCTGATAATACTATTGCAATATTATATCCTCTATCGACCTAACCTACCACAGCCTTGTATCTTCCTCAAGAAACACATCCCCATCTCGCAATTCAGCCAACTCGGAAGATTTTCACTACTTCTTGGCCTCTTCTTATTGGAATGATTGATTCTTTACTTCTAATGCTTCCATATCTCCCTTCATCTTCAAAGCACCAATTTTCTCTACCACACCTTTCTAAACCCGACAAATCTGAATCTTACCAGTGGCTCAACAATACACTGGCCCACCCATGCCTATCAGCACTCCCTTGTACAAGCCAAGAAGGGATTCTCGTCAGCTGTGTAAGATGTCAAAGAACGCTAAGTCCGTTGCAAAAGGGAAACCTTGTCTTCATCTATTATCGGCAACCAGATGTTAGCCTCATACGATTAGTCAAACCCAAAATTTGACCGCTCCCAACTTTGCTTAGAATTAGGATCCGAAAACAATTATTATTCCTGGCTACTCGGATACCTCAGTCAATGCGCAAAAATATTAACGAAGAAAGTGGCAGCTCATTAAATGTTCTTATCCGATCAACTGAGGGCAGATGAGATCAATTTCTCAACCCCTAAACTTTCATCAACGTGCTCTGCTTCTGGTTGCCAACTCAGCACCAGCTGCTCAAGCAAAGAAAGATTGATTGCAAAACAGTAAGTTGGATAACCGCACAAAAGAGATTTTGAATGCAAGAACGCCCGTAAATGTGACATCTATTCGGTTATATCACCCTACTGTATTTAACCTTCGATTGTAGGAGGAATCTTGTGGACTACAACCCAGAGATGGTGATGAATTTCTAGGAGCCAGTCCACTGGTTAAAGTTTTTATGACTTTTCGCCACGTTATCGGCTGATCATTTCATTGCATATTTCAACTAATACATGACTTGGAGAGCAGCGCATAACGAGGCAGCCGTTCTGTGGGGATGCGCAGCAACACATGCCGTAGTAACTTAACCCATTCATATTCAGTGCCTCTTCTAAAGAATAAACAGCCGAGCCAAGTCACCTGCACATAACCTCGGAGTACCCAACAAAATTATCCCGCCATATCCGACCAACACTAGGAGCACAGTGGTGCTTAAACGCCGAAAGTTTTTACAAACCTGTCCCTATTGGCCACATTTCTAAACCGAGTCTTTTATCACTATAATCCTATGAGGAAAAGGTGACTGGCATCAACTGAATGACAAAGGTGAAAAACTTGAGACGAGGCAAGCCTGACGAACACCACTTCTAATAGTGAATTCGGATAAAAGATTTCGGCTTTGGTTGTCCGCAGACAGCAAGTGGAAAATCAAAATGAATTTCTACATCACCTGTACCCAGTGAACGTTGGAATCCCCCAAAGTTTCATATTCCCACATACCTTCGATTTCATTTAGTAATAATCTACTATCCAACACAGACAATCCGGGCCGATGTTCACACCATTACCGCACACCAATAGTCATCACGGCCCCAATGTCGTCAGTGTCTCGCTGAATTCCGGTCTGGAACACATTATTCATGTTAACGTGGATGCTTTGAAATTTCCATCTTTTTAATTCAAATATCTTCCATTCGCTGCATATTTGTTTTCATTCGAAAAATCCATGCCCCACAGATTCTATCGTTCTTGTTGATTTACCTATGGTTTCTTCGTTGAACTTACCTACATTCATATCATTTTTTATCTTTTAATTTCCTTTATTAATGAAATAACAATGTACATCCTTTTTTAAGAAGGGTGCCGCGGCCAACAGAAGGCTGTCAAGTGGGGAAGTTGACCGGCGGTGGGAGGATTTGAATCCGCGACATTTACGTCCAAACGCCACGACCTTATTCGCTTGGTCACCGCGTCGCCCACGAATATGGTTTCCTATTTCGCGTCAGGTCCTTTTTTACTCTTGCACACAGTCCCCTTTTGTACAAAGCCCAAATCTGCTCTGTGTTCGAATACCGTAGTTACGTGCGGAACGAGGCTTTGTCTATATGCTCGAGCCAAATGCTAGGCCATCTGGCTGATCGATGGTGTTTGCTTTACCATCGAACCTGCAATCATTGGATTATTTTGGGAAAAAGTAAACCGCCTCAAAAGTGAGTGCAGAAAAGAAGCAAAGTGAAGCGAAAGTGGGAAAATGTTGGATTTCATAGAGGCATTAAAACAAGTTCAGCTTAAATATAACACTCCTCACGTAGCTGATGATCTTAGCAATGAATGATCATCGGTCTGAGAAATTGTAGTGTGCTTGCTTTGACTACAAGCTGGAATCATTCACAAACTGAGGCTCAAGGTTTTATAAACGTTCAGGTGCCTTGTAAGATGCCTCAAAGTGAGCTAAACCACTTGAAAGGTCCACCTTCAGAAATCAGACTACCAACTTTGCTTTATAGTTTCTCACTCTAATCATCGTGAATTCAATAGCGTAGATGAGTTTTATACTTGTGAAAACTAACCAAAAATCCAGTCACAGGTTGATCGGAGACCCGGAACGATATGGAAGTGAAACACGAATAATTCCAGTGACGTCTTTTTCACCTGCTCAAACATAACCATATACAGATCGGATGTGGATCACGAAAAGCGCCCTTCAGCCAGAAGCCCGCAGGCAAGCGTGTCAAGGACTACATGGCACCGATCCGACTAGTGCAACACACACTGATGGAACGCCAACGCGCAATCGTGGGAGACGCCTGCCATCCGACAAGAGAATCAAATACATCCACGCAGGTAATTTGACTCAGTTGTTTGTGAAACTGAGAACAGCTTAGTCAAAATACATGGTAAAAGATAAAAACAATGAAAGCATACGTAGCAAAATACAGAAGACTCCAGAACTAGGATGGTGGAGTATTTGGTTTGGTGTTTTGACAATATGTTTTGAACCAGGACGATAACCACCGATCAACCCGGAGAATTTTTTTAATAGTGGATTTGGATTTCGTTTGTCAGTGACTAGCGCCGTACCGCAGTCGATCGGACGGATACGCATACAACCATGACTACATCCTAAGGTAGTTTTCAGAATGTTTAAGCATTCAACTTCGGAAGTAAAAACGACGATCATAATCAAAGCTGAAAACCAAATAGTTCGACGCTGTAACCGGCTTGGCAACCTGAAGAGATTACAATTCGAAGATGAGTACTAGTAAGTTACAACTAACCTGCCCAAAATTTCCAACAACTCGGCAATCCCGTTATGATACTCGGTTTCGTAAATGAATCTGTTGATTAGAACAACAGAAAAATATTACGTTAATTGAGAAAGACGAAAAATAGGGTTGCACAATTATGCATCCTGTAGTCGATGCGGCTGTTTATAATAATCAGTAACATAACAATTGGAAACGGAAGCTAAATTGGAGCGAATTATTAGATTTGCATCAGATGCGACAAAGAATAGAGGAGGGAACAAATATTCAACTTCCACGGGAAGGCCAAAATTTTATCGTGCGGAATCACTCAGTTAATGACAGTGCTTTTCCTTAGAGCTGTTCCGACATTAAAGTTTAAGAAAACTATAAAACTTTGTCAGTCATAGACTATCATAAAATACTGAAACACTATAAGGTAATAAAGAAATCGTCATTATTAATTTCAAATTAGCCGGAATCCAGGCGTCACTGCAACACAAAATGAAGGGACATGTTGAAAAACAAAAAGAAACAAAATGACGCGTGGATGACAAAAAAATCGAAGTTAGGTAAGGCTTAATGTAGAAGGCTTGCTGGAGGCATTCGGGAGAGCGATACTGCGCGGTCACTCTCATCACAGGTGTGGTGATTCTTCGGAAGCCCTAGTCGGTTCCTTTCATTCAAAAGTCTAACCCCATGGCAGAGAGGCACCAACCCAGGACACGAACGTAACCGTAGTTATCAGGTATACCTCACTGGCGTTCATACGCAGTTTTGTTTCGCCTGATGCGCTGATTAACGTTCCGTCAGTGGTTGGACTTCTTGCTTCGTGCCCCCATAAGGCGCAAATGGAACGAGAGAGCACAGCATCATTTGGAATGGAGAATGGTCATTTTTGGGAGCTGACAATCATTCAGTAAAGCGTGATAACTTCTTCCATCGTCCATAAAAGCCCCGAATATTCCATTCTAACATTCATCCAGTGGACGTTTTTCGACCTTCAAGATGGCTCTATTAGTCTCTCCTTGCTGGAATAGCTTCTCCAGAGAATAAGTGGTTGCCTGAGAAAAGTCCGGTGTTGCGCAAACAACTAGCCCTCCAAAGATAAACTTATGATCCAGAAGAAATGAAGTGCTCAGCGTGAGTATGCCTTCCAATTGGAGAAGTCGTACAGTGTAGCTCTTCGGGTCGAGGAGGAACGAAGGGTATCACACCACGTCAAGGTCCAGGGGTAATTTTTTATGGAACGTGAGTTCCTTGAGCTTTCTATAGTGCACCTTTGACAATACTGCATGATTTGAAAGCTGACCAGTGACTGAAGCTTTCCTGAAGGCAAGAATAAGTTCCACTGGGACTCATCCTCATTATTCCGAAGTGCTCATTCAATCAACACTGTTCGTTGCCTGTGCAGCACTCAAATTTGATTTCTCATTTTGCACAAGGCGCTTTCTTATAATCTTCTCCATATTTTACTGTGCAAAGCCCAAATCTGTTCAGCATTTGAATAATCCAGTCACAAATGAGGTGAGGTTGCCTTTACTTCATTTCCTCGCCTTGGTCAGGCTGAATGAGAAATCATGTGGTCGACAAGTGATCTGACCGTAGCATCCAGTCTGTAGACAATTACCCATTATCGGGCGGCTGTTTCATCATCATCCGTCAGCGTTAAACAACAGGGTAAGCCCCATTGACTGTTATGTTTCATTCATTTTTACACCTATAAAAAGAATGGATATGTAAAGTGGGCGGGAAGTGGATCTACCGGGGCGAGAAGGGAAATGAGTGTCATTCAAGTCAACACAAGGAATACACCCAAACTACAAACGCGTTTTTTTCAGTCATTCCGATTCAACAACACAATATTTATATACCGCATTTTCAATACCCGGCGAAAGGCGAAGGTATGGTCAATGCAACATCAACCTAGGCGAAATCCGGCTTGCTTCTCTATATACGTTATTCTAAAGAATCAGTGTCAGACAGTGATACGCAACTGGAATAAGAATTATGCAACGAGGACTACTACCGTCAAGAGGTCAAGTAATGCATCCCAAAGATTCACAGATATTGACGTCAGAGTAACTACTTAAGCCCTCCGTCAGCCAAACTACTCATTAAAGCATTCATCCCAATGGTCGAGCCACAGCCGTCTCTTATGAAATATATCCAGCACTTGCACAGCAAACGATTTCGCCAGCCGAACCTCGCATTTCATTCATCTTCTTACAGCCCAACAGCCGCGGCTTCTGCTGCAGTAAAGTATCGAGAAGTTTAATAACTAACAGACATCGGATCGAAGATTTGGCCAAAGTGATTCGATCATAACGCTCCTCTACAGTGTTGCTTTTGAGGATTTTTAACTCTCCTGATAGTTTCTGTTCATAATTGATGCGAAGTAGCCGAATCAAACAGAGGTTCCACAGTCAACTGGGTTTGCAATCTGTGGTAATGGCTATTTAGCCACACCAAAATTGCATTAAAACTAACGCATAGTGCGATTCCACGTGGTCCAGTATGATCTACAGTGTTGAACAGAACCGCGCCAACGGTAGCTAACTGCGACATGGCCGATCTGACTCAGACCACCCATCGAGTTGAAGCGCCATGTCACTGCGACGTGAACTGTGTCAGAAATTCGTACCGGGCAGGAATAAACGATCGTCTGCACAAAAGCACAGAAGCTTGTCCCCGTTCTCCGTTTGCTGGGCAGGCTAGGCGCAGCACCACTCCAACCAGTTTCTGATCCACCGAGTTTTCCAACTTGCGTATGAAAATCACCGACTATCACTAAAATGTCAGAGTTTGGTTCTCTGAAAAAAGTAACGAAGTCGTCATGAAATTGTCTTTTTGAGTGTCCGTGCTGCCGTCCGTCGAGGCGCATTCCGAGATGACTAACAAGTGGGGTTTAACACAGCTACCCCCATACAAACCGACTAATCGCTGCAGTCTTACAGCACGTAAACGACTGTTAACCGGGATTCATCTAATCCAAAGGGGCCGCTTCACGACTGACACTCAAGATTATTCCCACAACGCGTTGATCCACAGCTCAAGCTGCCTCGTCGACTGAGATGCAGAGAATATATCTTGATGAGGTATTAGACTTTATTAATTGGACTACACTGGTCGACTATTGAATTCGGGTTTCACCGAAGCACCAGACATCAATTGCCAGTGAGTCCATCATCAGCACTGAACGTGCCCGCTGACCAGCTTGCATGAAACAGCCGAGATGCAGACAGCTACGAAGCTTGAGAAGATGTGAGTATGAGAATGAAAATCACTTATATGACCGCATGTAGTCAGGTGGACTAAGCGTCTGCCACCAAAAGGGTCAGAATTTCGAATCCCAGATCTGCTATCAGTCAGCTCGTTACCACACCTGACCTAATGAGCCCTCGTGTGATTCTGTACCATACCACGTTTCAAGGCCAAGATTGCCGGTCTCCGTCCCCCTCTCCTCTACCGTATAGTGGGCCCCAGAGGCCATAGGATATCTCCCTATAAATATATTTTTTCTTCAGGAATCCCATTTTTATTACAGTAGGGAGTTCGGCTATATATATATATAGGATGTATATCCGGTTATTAAGGTCTTTCCTCGTGATAGCCTTTGATTATTTCAAACGGGACGTTCAAGATACCGAATGCGACTTATCGCTCTGCTACCTAGTGACTGCGATGATAAAGAATGATGGGAAAATCGTCCCCAGTAAGCAACGTGATGCGAAAAATTTCATCAAATCGTACCTCTGGATTTTGAAAAATTAATTAGCTGTGTTGTTCAAGCGAAAATCTAACTGTATTCACATTCCAAATCCATTAAAAGGCACCTGAATGACCGGACAGAAGGCGAGAGGTCACATCAATAAAATGAACACTTATCGGGCGAAAAAATCAGCTATTTCCATCAGGGATCATGAGAAATAGTTACTCATTAAAGCATTCACTTCAATGCTAAGACCTACGTGTCATTAACTGTGTCACATTTCAAGAAACATCTATCAAGATATGTTGAAGCGATGGAAGTTGAAAATCACTTACTTATAAAAAATATTCCCAAATTGTTTTCGTATGAAAGCACGTATTCCTAGGAATTTTCCATAAACACGGTGCAAAATAGTTTTGACCAAATCCCGTTCGCGGGGATCTTCACTCTCAAATAATTCGAGAAGCTTGCAGCGTACAAGAAATTAGTTCCGGGAGAAAACAAAGAAGAGGAAGTTAGGAGAGATGGACATTTCTTAAAACCGACTTTATATAAGTAAAAAAATACCCTACGACGTATACATATATATTTGCACTAATCTGTATGGAGATTTTGCCATTTTGAGACCGTAGTGAGAAAATATGAAAATAATGCAGGAGAAAAAAAACCAAACGTTCATGAAGAATTCAACAAAGATGAAAGCTCTTCCAAACTTCTCTTCCATACCATCGACTGTTCGTTGTCGTCCATGGTTCTTCTGTGAAATGTTGTATACTCAATATCAAAAGTAAAAACGCGTAAACCATGGAAAGTTCTATTTAATGAAATTTACGAATAAATTGAGTGCCGTCATATGCCTCAGTGCGGCTGGAAATGGATATATCGAGCTCCGACAATAGCAAGTCATCTTTGATACCCATAGAAACGTACCAACAGGCTTCGGTAAGGGAGTCTTGCCAAAGTGTTGGGACTCATTCCCAATGATCATCGGATTTATTGCTCATTGATATTCAGTCTAGGAAAGGCAGCTAAATTCTGATTCCAAAACAACTGCAGATGGCCTACGAATTACAATGTACTGGGTCCGTTGGAGTTCGCGGCGCAGCGGTCTGCCGGGATCCAAGATATCGAACTTCAACCGAACACAAAGAAAACGGTCACTGATTCACAGCGGACGACGATACCGTCTTATTAACGGTCACAGAGGTCGGATAGTAGTAAACGCACAGAATAACTATAACCATGACGGAGAACCGATAAGATGAAGGTGTAAGAGCCAACCAGTGTGGCATAAAACCAGGCGACGATCCCGTCACTTTCCACCACTATATGTATGTATATACATTATATATATATATATGATTATACCGAACGTTACAGTTCGAAGTACGCAATGGAGACAAATCTTAGTGGGAGTTACGGTTGCGTCACCATGAGGTACTCCTCTACAGGGAACCGGGATTTCCCCTCAAATCAGTTACCAATAATAAGCTCTCGTTTCCAAAAAGAATCATTCCGTACCAATGAAACAGAACGAGATACAATCAAACGACGAATCCAGAGTTCATTGTAAACGATTTTTGTTGGCAAACATTCACATTGGACGGAGATCAATGGCTCGTTTTTAATCTACTATTTCACTCAGCCTTTTTTAACATTGGATCAACAAAGGGGGTAAAGTACAGACTGTTCAGGGGATAATTTATGATGCTTTTGAATTTGGAAACAGAAGCAATGCCGGACGCAGGATTACTCAGCGCCCTCTTGGGAGCAGAAACCCATTTTTTAAAGACGGGCGATGGAATAGTATCAAACCCACTTTATAACCCATCGTTACTTTATAGGCCAAATAATGAATAATAAGTAATTTCTTTTGCGAACATCACCTGATACATTATTTTGCAGAACGAATTTCGAAAAGCCTATCAAACGCAATTTTCGGATTACTACAAAAGAGACGAAAACGGTGAGTATGTTGTCGATAAAACAAACTTACCTGAAAATTCCTTCCAGTCAATCACATTTTTGTTAGCCTCAGCACACTATACACTCATCAACAAAACCAACCGACCATCAGAATGAGATCTAACAAAGTATATGTGGGCGAGAACAGCGTGTGCACTTTTCAGTGCTCAGCCTGGGAAGATAGCTGAATCCTGATTCCAAAACAACCACGAGAGATGTGTGAGGCATACAGTATAATTCTGGGCGCCGAGGGTGTCAAGGCCCATAGGAACGGCGTACGAACAGAGCAATTAGTCACCAAAACCCGCAGACTGAGACCTTCAAATTGCTCTACTGCTGACCAATAAGTTAAACCGCTTCAAGACATGTTTCGGGCAAGGGAATGCTCAATAGCCACTACTGCCAACTTTATAGGAAGGGGAACCAGTAACTATGACCCTAGAACTTAGTGGCACAGAACCACATAAGGTTTCCTTAGCTCAAGTGTGACAGTAAGCCGGGCGGTAGCGGGTTACTGGCAATCACCAAAGTCACTGGTGAATCTTGGATTCAAATCTATAGCAATCTTGAGTACACATGTCAAATCCACTTGAGCACCGCCGGTCCGATGATAGACATATGGAATTGCAAGTCAACTTTCTGCTCCAATCCGGGTAACCGTATGGTATGATGTCCGGTGACGAAACACGGATCCCGATAAGTAACCAATGGCGGGACTACGAAACGCAGCTTGTGTGGTCCGCGTCACAACGAAAAAACACCCTGACGTGGTGTGACGGCTTGCGTGCTTCCATGATCCAACCAACTATAGAGGATGGCTTATCTCAAGCCGAAGATCCAATCATGCCTGGAAGGTCAATGGGTAGAGGCCTGACGAATTAGTCTCCTGGTCTACCAAGTCGGTGGTTGGTCTGAGTTAGCAGCTCAGTCGGAAAAACGAGTGGAAGACTAATTCATCAATAACATCATCATCGTTCAGCATTAAACAGCAAGGCAAGCCTCACTGACCGCTGCCGTTCCCCAGAGTTACAAGTGTCTATAAAATAAGTGCATATTCAATGGGAACAGCGAGTGGACCAACACAGGCGGGAAAAAGATAAAGATACTGCTGCAGCCAACAAACGAAACACAGTCTAACTGTACAAACGCACGTGATTTCAATCATTCTGATTCGATAAAAAATGACAGCACGATCGCCACTGTTCACGGCTCACTCCCATATCCTTCAGTGCCTCAAGCCAACAAGTCGACAAGTCTTTCGGACCCGAACCACGAAGGCGTAAGACACCTACCTTACCTAAGTTCGCTGCTCACTTTCTCATCCCACGTTGCCACGTCATCTGTTGACCTCCACATCGTTCCTTCTACTTCGTGGGAGGAATGCAAAATATTGCACGATATGGCAGACGAGTGTTCGTCATACGCAACACGTGACCCAACCCCAACCAGCGTAGTCTA